>JAAGKR010004694.1:0-58344 GCA_011419295.1 Clarias macrocephalus
GTCAATATGAGATCTGGAAGACCAAGAAAACGTCTCGGGTTACTTTGCTGTAACCCTGTTCCCTGAAAAAGCGGGAACGAGATGCTGCGTGAAAATGCTATGGGAACATCTCTTTGTTCCCTTTCAAAAGCTACACTCGATGCTGTGTGAAAACGCTATGGGAACATCTCTTTGTTCTCCGGTTGTGAAGCCTGTGTGTATCAAAAATGCCGAATACTTCGGCTATAACCTCAGTCAGGTGACGGCACCCAATAAGGTGCACCTGCAGGTTATAAATAGGAGTGAACCGGAAACATCCTCAGATCTTTTTGTTTTCAGGACCGCTTTGTGTTTGCGTGTGCGTGTGTGTGTGTGTGTGTGTGTGTGTGTGTGTGTGTGTGTGCACGCAACAGGAAAGAAAAACTTTACTTACCGATAATGGCAGAGTTGGTGGAGAGATGCGTGCCTCCGTGTGATAGATTTCTTTCGGAGGGCGATCTCCACAACTTTTTCTTTGAGTGCTTGGGTTCAAGGAGAGTGCGAGCATTGTGATCTCCTCCCTATTAAGGCGTTTCGCGCGTGGCTCGCTTTCTTTGAAGAGAAATACTGGTGCTCACGTGCGTATGAGACGGTATTTCCCCTGTCTCTCTCTCAAGCGCACTCCGGCACTTCTTGTGAGCGGGTGGAAGAGACTTCCTCCCTTGCTTCAAAAAATTAATTAATTAATTAATTAAAAGAAAAGAAAAGAAACAAAAATAAAAAATTCCCCAAGCGCTCAAAGTTAGACGACAGATCTCTGTCGGGTGGCCAGGGGAGGGGCCTTAACGAGGGTCCCTCCCCTTTTTTGGCGACCTCCATGACGAGTTAACTCTTTCATGGAATAAGTCTTATTTATCCCCTGTTTTATGATGATGCCCCAGATTACAGAGACACTTGCGAGCTATCTCTCTTCTGGGAGCTTTTCAGGCAGCGGGTCATGGCGGTTTTGCAGGCAGACCAGGCTCACCTGCTGAGAGTTCTGAGCACTGGCGGGTCTATCGACGACGCCGAGCAACAGATCTATTTCACTGTGCCATCAAGCAGACGGCCCGTGCTATCGGCCGTTCTATGGCTGCCGCGGTCGCCACGGAGAGACATCTGTGACTTAACCTCACGGGCATCAAGGTCAGGGATCACGTTTTCCTCCTTGATGACCCCCCTCTCACCTTCCGGCCTCTTTGGCGATGCTGTAAACACCGCCGCCACTAGGTTTCCGGAGGCAAAGCTCTACGAGCAGACCTTTGTGAGGTTTCTCTCCTGCTGTGCTTAGGAGTCGGGATTGTCGGCCACCCAGTCCCGACCAGGTCTGGTCCCCACAAGGCGTGAGGCGCAGAAGCAGAGTGTGGCGAGCCATCTAGCCCTCGTAGAGACAGGGGAGGGACTCGCGCTCCGCCTCAAAAAAAAAAAAAGCACCGGACCTGAGGAGCATCATCTCCGCCAAAAAGGAAGTCCTGAGGTTCACATGCCCAGGACCACAGGAGTGTCTTGAATTCCAGGGACGTGTAAAAATTCCAATAAGGAATAAAGACTCCTCCCTGGCACCCTCTGGGGGTCGTAGTCTAATCCGCCACCACTGGTGTTTCGGGAAGCAGCGGTCTCCAGCGAAATGTTAATGCTCGGTTCCTTCCTGCCTTGTTTCAGGATGCCGGACACTTATCGGCCCCCCTCTCTGTTGCACATCGTCCACTGTGTTTTCAATGGCGTGGTCTCCACTTCCATGAAACCGGAACAAGCGCATCTGCTGACTTGGCAATTACAGACTTTGCTGGGAAAAGGGGCCATAGAACATGTTCCCCTGCCAGACAGGCTACTAAGGTCAGTATTTCCTGGTTTCCAAGAGAGATGGGGGGTTGCGTCCAATTTTACATCTTCTTGAGCTGAACATCAAAATGTTAACAGCCAAAATTATTGTTTCTGAAATTCAACCAGAGGTTTGGTTTGTGACGGTCAACCTTTAACGACGCATATTTTCATATAGTAATATTGCCACAACAAAGGAGGTTCCTGAGGTTTGCTTTCGGGGCGAAGCTTACCAGTATCCTTCCATCTGGCCTACCACTGTCACGCCACACATATATAAAATGCACGAATGCAGCTCTTGCTCTTTGATTCCAGGGCATCCGTATTCTGAATTGTATAGACAATTGGCTGATCCTGGCTCAGTCTTAGTAGCTAGCGCTTCGACATTGGGATGTCTTCCTAGCTCATCTCCATCCTTTAGGATTGAGACTCAACGCCATGAAAGGCGTTCGCTTTCCTGTTCAGCATATTTGGGAGTCACATGGGATTCGATCACAAGGCGGGCAAAGCTGTTTCCCGCTCGTGTTGAATCCATCCTCCAACACCCTGAAGGAAATCAAGCTAGGCCAGAAAGTGTCTCTTCGTCACTTTCAGAGATCTTTAGGTCTCATGGCAGCTGCGTCCATGGTGATACCTTTGGGCCTTTTGCACATGAGAGCGTTTTCAGTTGTGGCTAAGAGCCAGGGGATTTCACTCAAGGGCCATGATGGCTCTGTTTCTGGTCCTGAAACACTTCCTCCAGCAGTTGAGAAGCTACCATGTCCTAGTGCGGGTGGACAACACTGCGGTAGTCTCGTACATAAATCGCGAGGGTGGACTGCGCTCGCACTGCTTGAACAAGCTAGCGCACCAGGTTCTGCTTTGGGCACAGGACAAGTTCCTGTCCCTCAGGGTGATTTACATTCCGGGGCACATGAATGTAGGAGCAGACTTGCTATCCAGACAAGCTGTGACATATGGGGAATGGAAACTCCACCCAGAAGTAGTCTGTCAAATCTGGGAAAGATTCTATGTAGCAGAGGTGGACCTCTTCACCTCACAAGAGGCAGCACAATGTCCCCTTTACTACTCTCTGACTCCTCCAGCTCCCCTGGGTCTGGACGCGATGGCCCACACGTGGCCCAGATTACGCCTTTATGCATTTCCTCTGATAGTACTGCTCCCAGGAGTCCTGGCGAGGGTCTGTCAACAGTGTTTGCGCCTCTTATCGATAGCACCCCATTGGCCGACCAGAGTGTGGTTCTCGGATTTAATATCTCCCCTCGACGGCTCACCCTGGGTGATTCCAGTGAGAAGGGATCCTCTGTCTCAATGTTTCATCCCCGGCCCGAGTTCTGGAACCTTCACGTCTGGCCCCTGAAGGGGACCAACTAAGAGGTGCTGGTCTTTCAGCCAGCGTCATTGAAACCATTCTAAGTGCCAGGGCTCCCTTCACTAGAAGTACGCTTTATTAGGGAACAGGGTTACAGCTAAGTAACCCGAGACGTTCAGCCGGTTGTGAAGCATTTGTGTATTAAACACGCAAAATTTTGGTCAGGTGAGGTCATCTGGATTTGAGAAACAATCGTTTTGGCTGTCAACATTTTGATGTTAAGCCCACGAAGATGTAAAATTGGACGCAACCCGCCCATCTCTCCTGGAAACCAGGAAATACTGACTTTAGTAGCCTGGGTCTCTGTCTGGCAGGGGAACATGTTCTATGGCCCCTTTTTCCAGCAAAGTCTGTAATTGCCGAGTCAGCAGATGTGCTCGTTTCGGTTTCATGGAAGTGGAGACCACGCTATTGAAACGTGGAGGACGATGTGCAAAATTAATTCTATAGCCTCTCTCTAAGTGCTTTGTACTTACGGAGACATACCTGGCAGTAGGTTCCCCTCTGCCAGTCTCTCTGAAAGGGGCACAAGTTTTGACACTGAGGCTAGATGCGGGGGTATTAGGTGTTCGGCATCCTGAAACATGGCAGGAAGGAACCAAGCACCTAACATTTTGTTGGAGAACGCTGCTCGCCGAAACACCACTGGTGGGGGAGATTGAACAACGGCCTCCAGAGGGTGCCAGGAAGGAGTCTTTATCCCTTTTTGGAATTTTTACATGCCTCTCCCCGGGGGGAGACACCCCCGTGGTCCTGGGCACATAGCCTCAGGACTTCTTTTTGAGGCAGATTGCAAAGCGTGGCGAGTCCCTCCCCAGTTTCTATGCGGGAGTACCTGGCTCGCCACACTCCTCGTGGGGACCAGACCTGGTCGGGACTGGGTAGCCGACAGTCCCGACTCCTGAGCACAGCAGAGGAGAAACCTCACAAGGCCTGCTCATAGAGCTTCGCCTCCCAAAACCTAGTGGCGGCGATGTTTATGGCGTCGCCAAAGACGCCGGAAGGCGAGATGGGGGCATCAAGGAGAAAAACGTGATCCCTTACTTGATGTCCGTGAGGTTAAGCCATAGATGTCTCCTCATGGCAGCCATAGAACAGCCGATAGCATAGGCAGTCTGCTTGATGGCACAGAGAAATAAATCTGTGGCTCGGCGTAGCTTCACAAATGCTGTGTCGTTGATAGATCAGCTAGTGCTCAGATCTCTTAGCAGGTCCTGATATGCCTGCAAAACCGCCATGGTGTGCAGGACAGCACCAGCTTGACCCGCTGCCTGAAAAGCTTTCCCCACCAACAAAGATGTTAGTCTACATGGTTTGGTGAGGAGTGTGGGCTTTTTCTGTAGGGATGAGCTCCCAGGAGAGAGATAGCCCGCAAGCGTCTCTTCAATCTGGGGCATCATCATATAACACTGCGCTTTCGCATCATCAACATTCAAATGAATAGATTTTAATAGCAAAAACAGGGGATGAATAGGGCTTATTCCACGAAAGAGTTAACTCGTCATGGAGGTCGTCAAGGAAGGGGCGGGACCATCGTTGCGGCCCCGCCCCTGGCCACCTGACAGAAACCTGTCTTCTCACTTTGAGCGCTTGGGGGATTAAAATGTTTTTTTTGCTCCTGTGGCAAGAGAGGAAGTCTCTTCTGCCCATTCACAAGAAGCGCCGGAGCACGCTTGAGAAGTGGATGCTAAAACTTCCTGTTCCGGGGAGAGCGCGAGAGAAAGGGGGAATTCCATCTCATGCACGTCTGCCAGATCGGCACGTGAACCCCACGAATGCGCTGCGGCTCGCGGTTTCTCTTTAAAGAGAAGCACCTTAATAGGGAGGAGATCACAGTGCTCACACTCTCCCTGGAGCCCAAGGACAGTGTGCTCTTCCCCCAGACTCTCAACACAAAAATTGTGGAGATCGCCCTCCGAAAGAGATCTATCACACAGAGGCACGCATCTCTGCCATATCAGTGAGTTAACACTTTTCTTTTCCTTTTGTATGTATATTCACTTGCACACACACACGCAAACACAAAGCGGTCCTTGAAGACAAAATGACCTGAGGATGTTTCCGGTTCACTCCTATTTATAACCTGCAGGTGCACCTCATCAGTCACCTGACCAAGGTTATATAAGCCAAAATTTGGTGTGTTTGATACACACATGCTTCACAACCGGCTGAACAAAGAGATGTTCCCATAGCGTTTTCATGCAGCATCGAGTGTAGCTTTTGAAAGAGAACTCTCGGAGAGAATTGCTCGTATGCTTGTCAGAAAGACAAATCAAAACCCCCATTTGACTGCAAAAAACCTGCAGGAAGATTTAGCAGACAGCGATGCTTGCACAGACAAGACCTCCATGGAAGAATCAGCAGAAGAAAACCTTACCTGCATCCCCATCGTAAAATTCAACATCAGAAGTATGCAACAAAACATCTACAGAAGCCTGACACGTTTTGGAAAGAAGTGCTGTGGACTGATGAAGTTAAAATAGAACTCTGTGGCCACAATCAGCAAAGGCATGTTTGGAGAAAAAAGGAGCAGCATTTCATGAAAAGAACCATTAAGCATGGGGGTGGATCTATCATGCTTTGGGGTTGTGTTACAGCCCGTGGCACAGGAAACATTGCACGGGTGGAGGGAAGAATGGATTACACTAAATAACAGCAAATTCTGGAAGCAAACATCACACCTTAAAAAACCATCTGAAAAAAAAGCTGAAGCTGAAATGAGGATGGCTTCTACAAGGACAATCATCCTAAACATACCTCGAAATCCACTATGGAATACCTCAAGAGATGCAAATGAAGGTTTGCCTTTTGCAAGCAAGAATGGGAGAAAATCCCAAGTACAGTGGAACCTCGGATTGCGAGTAACGTGGTTTACGAGTGTTCCGCAAACCGAGCAAAGATTTTTAATAATTTTTTATTCGGAAACCGAGCAAGTATTAGTTTACAAGCGCCGAATATCATTTATCACGCATGCAACTCTTATTTTGACACCGAGCGTCACTCTCTCACCTTCCCCCCCTCCCCCCACGGCTTTGCAGACACTCAGAAACTCTGCTCGTCTCTTATAAGTGTGCTCTCCCAATTTGACACCGACACACACACACGCACAGACGCTCTCTCGCCTTTTCACCCCCTCAGAAACACACAGACACTCTGCTCTGTCGCGATTCTTTTCAAAGGTAAGGTGCTGGTTCATTTGTTTTTTTGTTTTTTTTTTTACTTTACAGCAGTGATTCCCTTAGTATGCGCTCACACCAGGTCAGAGAGATTTCTTTTTTCCCTGTCAAAACTGTGTTTCCATGTTTGTGTGTGTCCGTTTGTTGTGAAACTTAAGTGATTCTGTTAGTATGCGCTCACGCCAGTCTCGCTTTTTTTCCGTTAAACCGGTGTTTCCGCTGTGTTTATGCACTTGTTGTGAAACTTAAAAAGCGAGGTGGGGAGAGGGAGGAGGATTGTTACTGTGAAAAACGAGGCGAGTGAAGGGGCTAATTACACACACACACACACACACACACACACACACACACACACACTGCGCGCACCAATGGAAACACTTATCTGTCAGGATTTATTTGTACTTTTTTTTAAGGTAAAGTGCAGATTGATTTGTTTTATTTTTATTTTATAGGTTGTTTTAATTATTTTTATGTATTTATTTTTTGGGGCTGTGAAACAAATAATTTGAGTTTTCATTATTTCTTATGGGAAATGATTTGGTTTACGAGTGTTTTGGAATACGAGCCCACTTCCGGAACGAATTATGCTCGTAATCCAAGGTTCCACTGTACAAGTATCGAAAGACTTTTAGCTGGCTATAAAAAGCGTTTGCTAACTGTGATATCTGCCAGAGGAGGTGTTACTAAGTACTGATTATGTAGGGTGCCCAAACTTTTGCACAGTGCCACAATAATGTTTTAATTTTTCATTTTTGTTCAATTTATAACATAAAAAGTAACTATGCACCAATGTTTGCTGAAAATAATGTGCATTTTTTCCATTTCCAAGAGAAACATCTTTTCAATTACAAAATCACCAAAACCTGTTATTTATCAAGGGGTGCCTGAACTTTTGCACAAGACTGTATAGCCTTGACTGCTCCTATCAAGGATGTAGCTATCTTGGATGCCTTCCACATCTTCTTTACAATAGTTCCTTTTTCAGTTCCTGCTACTTTTGTAACTTCTTGTATTTGGATATTAATGTCACATACGATTTTATCACCACATTTATCAGTCTGGCTGTCTGGCTGATTTGCTTTTACTTGTTTATATGGTTGGATCAGGAAGTCCCACAGGATCTTAGCTTTGTTCTTTCCTAGGTTCTGTTTGGGTTTTATATATTGTACCTGCACATTCATGCAATTAAAGAATCAGCCAGTTAGTTAGTATTTCAGAAATTAGCCATCACCCAGGATTTTCATACACAGCAGCCTTTACAATTTATGCAAAACTATGTGCAAAACAAACCAAAAACATCCAGTTCCACCAGTCACAGGAAAATACTTATTAGACTTGTTTGAGCAGAGAGGAAGGCTGTTGTGACTAAACTAAGTGACGTTTTAGCTCCCAAGTGATGCAACAGAAAATCTTTGTTCCTATTGTCTGAGAATTGTCCTGACAATGTCAGCGCCATCTGTGGCCAGGAGTAATGATGAAGAGCTCTCGTTTTCGTGATAATCACAGCAACAAAACAACATGCTCATGCATGCAAAAGGAGGCAGCTAGCACTTTGCTCCGAGGGTGTCATACTGCACTGTGACAAAGCATGAGCAGCAGTTTGAATTGAGCCCTCACAGCATTCATCCTTCTTGATTAGTAGCTGGTGGGTGGGAATTGGCTAAGACTAAATTTGTTGGACTGGGGGTGGACAACCACTATTTACAAGTGTGGTGAGCAGAAATGTATCTTAGAAAGTACTTATCAATTATTAAGGCGTTACCACACCAAACTATAGGTAAAAACGAATAGTAATAATTTTTTTTTCCAAATATTGAGATGACATTTTCTCCCACTCTGATTCTCAACCTACTGTATGTCTAAAATATGCTGCTGCCATATTATTCATAACTGCATGATTGAGCAAAGGTACATACTGTATGTTTTTATTAAAGTGGTCAGTATTTATGCATCATGTTTACATTTTTCCTTATACTAGTAAAATATAAATATATTTTCTTTTAAACAAGACCTTGACAGAAGGTGCCGTTTCCATGGTAACCCGCAACACAGACACATGTTGGTTTTACTCCTGAACCCGGAGAAAAACAGCTGAAAGAAAATTTACACAGTTACAAAAAAAAAAGGCAATTTTCATTCACATTTTAAGAAAAACTGCACATGTTTGAGATCTGTGTGCTGTCTTGGTCACTCACTTGGCATTTTGATCACAAATGCCTCCACATTCATCATTAACAATCTCTGTAAAATAAGATTAAGTTATTTTATTGGAAATTTTCCAGTGCTGAACATAGAACATTGCAAACAACATAAAGATCATTGTATACCAATTTAAATATAGTAATAGTATTTGCAGCACTGACCTACAGAACAGCTCGCTCCTTTCCAACCCTTGTAGCAGAAGCACTGGCCATTACCTTCTATGCCATCCAGACATTTTCCGTGATCACAATGACATTCTAAATAGGAGAGCAATATGTATTCTTTCTTAATTTAAATGGTGCTTAAATATGCCTTCTCTATGAAAACAGGATATTATTGAGTTTTTAATGGGCTTTACAATTTCACAACTACTTTCAAAAAACTTTAAACAGAGAAAGTTACTGTACTTTAGAACCTGTTTAAAAGTTAAGAGATGTACTGAAGCTTCCTTAGGATTCAATTTTATCATTCATAATGGTAGTCAGCTCACAGACAAAAACAGGCAATAGGGTCATCACAGGCAATAAATTAATTTGGAAAATCTGTCACTCTATTAGATGTAATTTGTTGTCAATGCATTGGCACTGATACATGTATATGGGCAGCTGTGTAGTAACACAGGACAACTCAGGAGTAACACAGGAGTGTCCTGCAAAGAACTAAGCACATACAGTATATAGTACTTTATGGAAAAATAGTCTCTTTTGAAGAGTATCTGGGAAAGGGTTGTATTATGTGTTGTGTGAAGAGGATGAGTATATTCGTTAAATTCATTAAGTTCGTTATTATTTGTTAAAATAATAAGTATTTATTCTGACACTTTGCCATAAACCTGCCCAGTGCACAAAAAATATATTTTGTAACAAAGATGTCACAAACTGTAAAGTGAAATGAACCCTTTAATCTTCATGCATGCTAAGTGATAGTTGTTTATAATGCAGCAGAAGTGAGATCATATAACATGGATGTTACCTGATTTGCAGTCTTTGCCATATCTTCCAGGCTCGCACATTTCACACGCTGTGCCATGAAACCCTTCATTGCAAAGACATTCCCCATTACCCCAAAGGCCATCCTGGCATTTTCCGTTGTTTGAGCACCAGTTGTCCACAGTTCCAGGACATTTAAAACAGTCACGTCCAAAATATCCTTTGCAGCAGTCATGATCCTTAGAGAAAGGCATGTTTCCATGTATAATTTGGGTTAACATGTGATTAATGATTTGTAATTTTCACAATATGGAAGAAACTAGTAAATGATACTATATTAATTATACTTTAGTTTCATTGTATAAAATAAAAAATGTACTTAAATGTACATAAAACAAGATTACACAGATTAACAACATCAAAAGACTGAACATAATATAAGTGTTATTTATTAATTTTCTTTTCATGCTGGATTGGCCTCAAAAATGCCAGTGCAAAATTATACAAGAAAATATCAAAAGTGTATTAACTGAACTACAATATGTAAATTATATGAATTATTAAATGTTACCAAACTATCGATAAGTTATATTGCCATTATACAGACACTTCACAATGAAAATCTTACCTTTACAGTTTTTATGCAGTCTATCATGCAACCTGGCACAAATTTTCTCCTTTTTCCCACTCTTGTCCTGTATTTACAATTGGATTTCATATTCAAAGGGAAGGCATCTTTCACCTTAAAAACAAATTAATTTGTATGTGAACAAAATTTAAATCAGAATGTGTACCATTACATAAATAAGCATGCTCGGTTGAAGGAAAATGCTTAATGATTAATCCAGATTGATTCATTCAAACATTTCCTTTTATAACACAGCGAGACATGGCAATGAGTAATGTGAAGTTATACAAGCAGATCAAATCAATCAGTTAAAGACCCACCTGTGTTGGTACCTAAACTGACTGACCATTTTATCAGTTTCACCTACTTTATATACCACCTGGACAAAGGAAATTTGCATTTGGATTTAAATAAGTAAATACTCAGAGAGACTTTGATTGGATAATTACTGCACTTATTAATATTTTTCTTTAAAAATCCTTTAATTGGTTGTTTTGGTATTTGAATTAAGTATTAAGTAATTTCTTAATATTATTATTTAACCCTAACTAATGCAATGGGTAGCTTTCATTTATTAAAATGAAACAACCATATTGGAGGATGTTGTGGAAAAGATGTTATAGTTAAATCTTGGATTGTGAGCATTATTCATTCCAGAATGGTGTATCAAAGCACTTGTACTGTATATTAAAGCGAATTTCCCCATAAGAAATAATAGAAATCCCAATGATGTAAAGTAAAAATAAAACAAATTAACCTGCACTTTACCTTTGAAAAAAATCCTGACAGAGCAGTGTTTCCGTTAGTGTGTGTGTGTGTGTGTGTGTGTGTGTGTGTGTGTGTAAAAAGCTGATGTAAGAGAGAGAGGGAGGGGGCTACTGTGTAGGACGGCTTTCACACGTACACACAATTCTTTAACAAGGAACTTCTCTACAACACTCGCATACACACACACTAATGGAATCACTGATATTTGACAGAGAGTTAGAGACTCTGGAAACTGGATATTTAACAAGGAACCTCTCTAATGACACTCGCTTTTACTTCATGCATGCGCACACACATACATGGTCACAATGTTATAATAAACAGTACACATGCACATGGATGTTGATTATACAAGTGACACACGCGCACTGAGACTGAGCATGGGAGACGATTACCCATAATCCAACAGTGCGTGAGCAAGAAGAACCATTGGCTCAGTTTTGATCACATGATGCTCGGCAGACAAAGCACATGCATACATATGAAAGACCAAAAACATACGTTAAGACCTCGCTCTTTTATGAAGTTAAAATTAATGAAAAAATTTGCTCATCTTGCAAAATGGTCACAGACGAAATTACTTGCAATACAAGGTTCCACAGTACTGTGTTTTAAATGGATCAAAACTCTAGAATTTTTTATATGTATTTAAAACTTATATATTTTAATTCAAAAATTTCTATATTGTTTTGTTGCATGTCACATTTTTTGTTCTTGCATACTACTTTTGACAGCAAGATTGGACAACATTTCTATCCCTTTATGCGTGTGTGTGTTGGGGGACTATTAGTTTCTACTGGTATCTATACTATGAATTATAGAATACAAAAGAATAGGATAAATTGACCCCATCAGTTTACATTTGATCTAAGGCAAAGACAGTCTGTAATGACATGGCCATGTAAAATGTGCAGTATCTGTCCTTTGGGGGCTTGAACTGTGTGTTCCTAATCTGCCTGATTCAATCCATGAAGGCCTGATAATTAGTAGCAGACGCAGGTGTGTGGAGGCAATGCCAGCAGTGGGAAGCACACAGTCCCCTAAGACCTGAGAACTAAGAACAAAAGCCATGTATGTACTAATGAAGCACAGGATGTGGAATAGAGGGGGTGTTATCTTACAGGCTTGCTGCTCAATGTGCATCTGGGAGCTGAGTCACATGGAACACACCTACCCTGTGAGTGAGGATCAAACATAAGCTACATTAGACATTTTTATTCATAGAAGTGGTGAAGTTCTAATTAACGACAATTTCTCTAACAGCAATATAAGAACAAATACACCAGGTAAAGAATCAGAAATTGCAAAAGTGAAACTGTATGTGTAACTGTACACTTTAAAAATTTAGACTCAAAAATCTATACTCTTCAATTATGTTTCCATAAAAAAAAAACATACTCGTTCCATTTTTATTTTAACCCTCTTGCTCTTCAATGTTCTGTGTTAAGTATATTTAAAACAAAAAATAATCTGACCTTAATAGAAATGTAACAAATGATGAGATATACAAATGAAGTTGTGAAAAAAGGAACTCAGACTAACTTCAACCATTTGAAGATTAAGCCTGAACTTAAGTTAATTAAAACATTTATGAATCTTCCAAGAAAGACATGCCTCATCTGCTCATTGAACATGCTACTCCTAAAAATGAAATAGCTAATGCACTTCCTAATAAAAAGGTTCAGTGAAGGTTCTTGGAATGAATTGGGGAACCCATGAATGGTTTAGGAGGAGTTGCAGATAGACGAAAAAGTTTGACACAAGATGACGGATAGTGATCCCTACCTGTTGCCTATGCTTTGCAAGCAAGCAACACAACAAGAATTTCTGTCTTCTTTTAAAACAAATGGTTATTATATGTTTATATATTTAATTTTCAGGTCATTTTCATATTGAGTTTCTTCATACCAAGGTAAGAAACTTTCTGCTCCTATCAAGGGGTCGCCACAGTGAACCATCCGACCCACATGCAACTTGGAACAGATTTTTTTATGCCGGATTCCCTTCCTGACCCAACCTTCCCAATTTAACCGGGCTTGGGACAATCACAGCATGCAGTGGCTGGGTAGTATGGGTTGTGGCAACCCACCGATGGCTGTGCTGAACAAGGATCCTCAGATCCCCAAATCAACTACCTAGAGCTTTAGCCGCCTGAGACACCACTCGCCTTAGGTAAAATAAAAAAACTTTTAACTTTATTATGTTGAGCCAATGCCTGCAGTTAGCATTATCACCAAGATAGCAAGTTAGCTTAGAGAGGTAAAAAACACATCTGGATGGCAAATTTCACATGGTAGCTCACAGGGGTTCTCAAACTGGGAGTCGCGAGGCAAAATCTTCTGCCTCGAAGCTTCTTTTAATGAAATTTAAAAGCCTGCGTTATGTTTATGCGCAATTATTTGTTTGGCGTGACACAGCGCGCTTCCGGATGCAAGCCGCCAGTAAACACAGACGAAGAAGAAATGCTTACATCACACACAAAGCGGAAGGAGACGAAAACAGTTAGCTGTGTATTGATTTGAGGGAGCGTTTTGTTGCGGGCTGCAAAATGGAAGGGAGCAATAAAAATATATTATAATTTATTTTAATGTGTGCCTTAGTTTTTTTTATACTTAAAGTCATTTGAAATACCTTTTTTTTTGTTGTTTTTTGCATCTGAGAAAAGGCTTTAAAATAAGAATGTATGGCTGTAACGCACTTAATTCATCTCAGTCAACTTTAAGCTATTCCTTGTATTGTGAATAATGATAATGTTTACTTTTGATCAAATGCTGTATGCATTTAAAAACTAAAAGTAGATTTTTCTAAAAAGAAAACCAATTAATCTTTGTTTCTCTTATATATTTTACATTGCTGTTTGATTAAGCAAAAGTAAATTTTATCAGATTACTCGATTAATCGATAAAATGTTTGGTAGAATAATCGATTAATAAAATATTCGATAGCTACAGCCCTATTCGCAAATCTAAAAATGTTGAGGAAATTGTGGACAGTTTGCCTGAGTCATCGGAACCATGTACATCGACCAAGCATAAAAGCAAGACCCCGTCAGACCAAAGTAGGAAACGTCGGAAATATCAGGAGGAATTCATAAAGTATAGATTCACTTGCTCTACTGTCGAAGCTTTTGTGCTGACAAAAACAAGTACACCCTTCCCATTGAAAGGTGAGCCAAACTTATTTTGATGTATAGTAAATGTAGTCAAAATACTGTGAACAGCTTATGTTTATTGCTTGTTTTTGATAGTGGGTTCGCTAGATCTTGTTGATCTTCAATTAGGGGTCGCTGACTTGAAAGTTTGAGACCCACTGGACTAATGGACTCATTGACTCAGCTGTCCACGACACCATATGTATACATTCATTGATAGTTACATTGTAGGAGATTATAGTGCTCCTGTAGCAAATGTACTTAATAAAAATAAGTACGCCCAAAACTGTGCCTTCAGACCTGCATGTACATATCTTCTCCCCTTTCTCCCTTCCTCCCTCCTTTTAACCCTTTCCTTCCCCATTATTCATAATAAAATTACTCCTTTTTCGTGTGACGTCGCCTCATGTCTGTGTTTGTGGTCAGTGGCTGTACATTGGTCACTGCTCTTTCAGTGACTTCTTCACATTGGAGGACCCAAAACGAGTCTAAAAGGGGTTGACAGACTTTAATGAAACTTTGCCCATCCATCGCTATTTGTCTTAAATTAAATGCCATGAAGTAAAACAAAAAGTCAAGTAGAAGAAACATTATGCCAAAATATGCCAAAAACACAGAAACAACTGTAATGCCCCTATAAAACACCCAAATCCTCACAAAAAGGATTTTCACAAAACACAAACAAAAACATGACACAGCATGGCTTACTCCAAAAAAAGGTATGTAACTTTTGAAAACTTAAAAGATGTATGGACAGATCACTGTATGTTTATTCTTTCTGCGAGAAATTCAGAACCCGTTTATCTCTAATGTTCAGAAACCATGGTGCTAATAAAAAGCAGACATGTCCAATGCCATTATGAGATAAAACATATGTTGTTAGAGCAAAGATGTCTGCAGCAGTCCAACGTGAGAGCATGTTAAATATTTGTACTAAGAGTGTTAGCACAAATAAAAATGTTGAGTAAAGTTATGCTATGCACAGTTATGTGTCAAATTTAATAATCTACTTTAAACAGGGAGTGACGACGAAAGAATTACAACTTAGCGTAAACAAGGCATAAGACGCTCAACCTTACAAAATTGTATTTCTTTGTATTAATAAATAAGGCAGAGAGTTCTACTGACTTCTGCTGTACAGAAAGACAGGCAGACATATATACGTGGCCTTCAACCTGAAATAATAATATAACTGATTTAGGGCTGTAGCTATCGAATATTTTAGTAATCGAGTATTCTACCAAATATTTTATCGATTAAACCAGTAATCGGATAAAATGCACTTTTGCTTAATTAAACAGCAATGTAAAATATATAAGAGAAACAAAGATTAATTGGTTTTCTTTTTAGAAAAATCTCCTTTTATTTTTTAAATGCATACAGCATTTTATTAAAAAATAAACATTGTCTTTATTCACAATACAAGGAATAGCTTATACCCCTGTCTCACCTATGCGGTTTGACTCGCAGTGAGATATGGTGTTAGGCACCGTGAGCCGCCGCGACTCCCCCCAGACATTCCGCAAAGTTCTGCAAGGTCCGCCAAAAAAATTAAACATGTTTTTAAGGCGGTTTAAACATATTTAATTTTTCGCGCAGAAAGATGGAAACGTAATCGCAGTGCCAAAACTCGCGGTGAATCATGAAGAACCATACTTCCGGCCACCGCGCAAAACCGCGTAGGTGAGATAGGGGTATTAAAGTTGACTGAGATTAATTTAAGTGCATTACAGCACCATGCATTCTTATTTTAAAGACTTTTCTCGGATGTAAAAAAAAAAAAAGTTTTTCAAATGACTTTAAGGATAAAAAAAAGTAAGGCACACATAATAAATATATATAAAAAATAAATAATTACACAAAAAACACTAAGTTGGGCAACTAAAAGTTTCAAAATCTAAATCTCAGGCATAACATAAGCCTTTACTGACAATTTCTGTCGTTTTCTCTTGCGGATTTCTTCTTCTCTTGGCCTTGCTGATATTTTTATCGCTCCCTTCCATTTTGCAGCTCGCAACAGAACGCGCCATCAAATCAATACACAGCTGTTTGTGTCTCCTTCCGCTTTGTGGGTGACCTAAGCGCTTCTTTTTCGTTGGTGTTTACTGGCGGCTTGCACCCGGAAGCGCGCTGTGTCAAAAGCGTACTGTTAACAAATAATTGCGCAAAAACAAAACGCAAGCTTTTAAAATTAATTAAATGAAGCTTAGAGGCAGAAGATTTTGCCTCGATCATTTTTTGTAATCGAATTACTCGATTTACTCGAGGAATCGTTCCAGCCCTAAACTGATTACATTACAGCTAATCTACTTATTTTTAGATTTAACCTTTTAACTAAACTAATTTCTAAAAACTCTTTACCCAACGGGTACTAACGCTTATGTATATATAGCTAGTTGCACGTCTATGCTTCCTAATAAAGGTTCTGAGAAGGCTTGATCAAATGTCCATGAATCATTTCGGAGAACTGACAGGCAGGAAAAAGTGCAACAAAAATGGATGAGCTGATCCCTACCTATGCTTTGCAGGCAGGCAACAAAATGAGAGATTGTCCTGATTTCTAAGTGTTCTGATAAACTGTAAGACTTACAAGTGTTTTCATGTATACTTCTTTGTTGCAGTAGTTTTTGTGAATAACTAAAACTCTGGAGATGCTGATAATGACACCATGCCTTATCTCTGTGAAGTTTCCATCCAATGAAACATCATTAATGAGCGTCTAAAGAAGAGAAAGGAATATTTTTATATTTCTATACTTTCTACCACAAACAATGCAATTTAATGGCGATTAAAACAATACTTTATACCTTATTTTCACTGCTTAAATGAATCATGACTTGATATTCACTCCCAAGCAGTGTATTTTTTAGCATTCCATCAGACAAATGTTCAGGGAAAAGCTGCTCTTTTGGAATGACATGATATTTCACAATGGTTTCATTCTATTACAAGAGAAACAAATTAATGTCAAAATCATTCATTAAAAACAAAATCATGGAAATAACACAACAGAAAACAAAAAATTTGATAGCTCACCAGACGAGTAGAATTTGTTTTGTTCAGGTAATCTTTAATTGCATTGTCAGATGGAACAAAGACAGTGAAGTCCCTCGTTTTGATGCTTTCTGTTAAATTGTACATCTAACAAAAAGAGAACCATTTCCTTATTTTGAAAGCACAACATTTATCAGTCATAAATAATGAGGGTAAATTTGTGAATTTTTAATTCTTCAAAGAAAGTCATTTATATTAATTTAACAGTTTCATGCCTGGTGCGCCAAAAGTATTGAGACAAAAGTGAAATTTCATGTTTTCAATGACAATCAATATAATAAGAATAATTTGATATTTTACGCAATAATATTGCTATACAACAATCAATATTTAGCATTTAGCAAGTTATTCTTATTCTTCTAGACCCGGCTGGGCAAAAAGACATATGCAGTACTTTGGTGTCACTTGCTCAATCAGTTTCATGCTGCTTGATTGCTTCCTGAAGATCATGTACAGAACTTTGCCACAGACATTCGCAATTCAATTAAGAATTCTCTAGTTTTAGCAAGTTTTGTGCAGAGGTGGACAAGCTGACTTCAGAAAGTAAAAGTTCTGCCACATTTTTGTTCCATTCATTAACTAAACCAGTTGATTATAATTAGCACTACTCTTCAGACAGATAGGCGAGTGAAATCACCTGTTTGTCCACAGAGAAAACTATAATCTTGTCTTAATACTTTTGGACACTATTTCAGACTGAATTATTAATTGTCTTGGGAACTGTCTGATTAGGAAAACACAATCAATGGGGTGGTTTGATCTACATGCATCCAGTTATGAAATTATAGAGCTATTTAATATGTGTTTACCTTTCAGTTTTCTCAGACACAACAAAACAGATTAAGCAGGGTTGCATAATTTTGATAAAAAGCTATATGAAAATGGCAAAGGCAGATTTTAAAAAGTCAATATAATAATAGAATGTGCATTGGTATGTGATGATATGTGCACCAGTATGCTGTAGTGCAACACTACAGTAGTAAATGTAGTATGCTTGGATATACTGTAGTATGGTTAAATTAAATTGTGCAAGGGTAAGTCTATTTAGTGGGGATGCTTATGTACAGTATATGTATGGACTAATGTGTATGTGGGTTGGTGTGTTGATTAATTAGAGTGCTTTGGCTGGTGCATATATAGGATGTTTTGTTTGTAGATTATTTAGAGGTCAGTATATGCTTAGCAGCAGAAAGGCAAGCAAAACTGTTAAGAAGTTGCCATATTTTATCCAGAAGTGATAATTAATGTCACGTCAGAGACAAAGCATCTCAGTCCATTAGGTTTCCAAGTCAAACTGACTAGAACAAATGTTCAGCTATTTCTTGCTGTTATAATGATTGTTGTCATGCACTGCATCTCAAATAAAAATAATTATATTCAAAATAATTAACTAATTAGAAAATCCAGAAGGCTGGTACACAAACATAGCCCCAGGAGAGTTATTATTATCATTGTTGTTAGTGTTAATATAAAACCATGTAGTATCAATAATATACATATATACTAAGTATATGAGTATATGAGACAATGATAGTTTAGATAGTTTAGAACAGAGGTAGATGGATTTAAAGACAGAATAAAGACAAAAAGTTGTGTGTAAGATAGTATGTTGTGTTTAGGTGTGTGTGTAGGGTGTGCGCATGCTCTTAGATTAAGGTGTGTATAGACTGTTGCCCGTATGTGTGTGTGTGTGTGTGCGCGCACACTTATAGGTGTGTATTTAGGTTAGTGTGTGCATATTTCGGTGTGTGTGTGTGTGTTTGTGTATATGTGCATGTGTTTATGTCACTGTATACACACTGGAGAGCATGTGTTTTTAGATATATGTATGTGTTTGTGTGGGAGGATGTGGGTGTAGGACAGTGTGTATTTACCAATGCTGCTTCCCTGAACAGGCTGAAGGAGGGGGTCTTATTGAGGACCTCCATCAGATCAGGGGGAGGAGGAGGGATGTCGGAAATTGGTGGTTTCAGAACCTGACACAAAACACACGCACTCTATTAAGCACACTGCTTTCTGTAAGGAATAATCTTACAGGATAAATCTGAAATACAATCCAGACAATATACATACATAGTCATTTTGTTCTAAAGGTAAACCAACATTTAGAAACCAAATAAAAATATATGTCTATTTGACACAAACTTTGAGATCAGCCTGTATTCCAAAAGAAGTGGATAGGTAAAACTGAACTGGACAAGTTCAGTTTCACACTTCACTGATCCCAAAAAAGGGAAAATCAGAATGAACATGAAACAGCGATCTCTCCCAAAGGTAGCCATTGACACCTCAATGCTGGTAACCATGCGACTGAACTTTGGCTTTTCAGAGTCAGAATCAGAAACTATAAAGGGTGTAGTGGGGTGATACAAACTGGAAAAAGAAGCACCATTCCGAGGAGATGGAGAATCTCGCCTGAGCAGGTTGTGAGTTAAATCAGGAGCACACTGCCTAGTAGCAAGAAGGTCCAAAACATTAGCATGAGTAGACCCAATGTTCATGTCCTCATTAGAGTCAAAGTACAGCTTGCGTTTGCAGGAACTTGTCAGAGAACAGTACAGACAGCAGGCTGACAGGACTGATGATACCTGAGGACTATGTGCCATCAACACCTGGCTTAACCTCACTAACAATATACAGTCTACAGCTACAGGCTGAATATAAACAGATTCAGCTAAAAAAAAATGTATACACACATTAACAGTTGTTATCTATGCCCTTTTTAAACCTCAAATGGAATTATAGCAGCAATGTATACGTTTCCTCTAATGATGTTAGAATTTGTACCATTGTTGATGCTATCATGTGATCATCAAAAGAGAGGTGTATATGTTTCATGTTAAAGTGTGTATACATTTTTTGGTTGATTCTGTATATGCATTTAAGATCTTCTCTGTTATTTTTTATATAGTGACCAAAGAAATGGTAAAGATGGAATTAAAATTTGAATAAAACTAACTATAATAGGTAGTGAATTATAAGGTAAGTTGAAGTACAATTCTACTATCAGGTTGTGTCACAATAAGCAGGCCGTACAACATTCCCCCCACCACATGTCTACTCAATAAAAAAGTACAAACTTTAAGAATAGGATGAGAACAGGGCTTAAACAAACTATTTTAGGGCAGAACCATCCCCAAAGGTGGATGAAGAGATAAGGAAATGACAGAGACATGGAAACTCAGCAGGTGAACAAAAACACAGAAGTGAGGGAATAGAAGAACAAATGTTGGAAAACAAGGAAAGTCCAAAATGAAAAAGAACATCATTCACTGAGGCACACATGCAACAGAGAAGAATGGTCCTAAGGTAAAACAGAAACCACAAGGAGTTTTTCTTTAATAGATGCATAAGCGGACAACAAGGTCCAGTCCAGCAGGACCCCAGACAAATGCCAAGTACCTGTCAGGGAAATAGAACAAAGAACTGGGCAAGCCCGGAACAAACCCAGAGGGGGAAATATTGATCAGGGGAGGTGCAAGCTCTAAGCAAACAGACACACATGAGCAGGAACATAATAGCCAAAGAAAAAGGGCAGAATCAGATAAAGAGTTAAAAGCTAGAGAGCAGGCTTTAAAAGACAAGTGTGAACTGATAACTGCTGAGTATGTACAGCTAATATTTCTAAAAATAAAACACATGCAAAGCACACCAAAGCCAGAAAAGATGAAAGGGAAAGAAAAGGAAAACCAAAAAAAATCCCTGACAAATAGAAGCTCCATGAGCAGTTAACCAAGTGGTTAAGGCAGAAGCTCCTTAAGTAACTGACCCTCACACCCTGGTGTCTACATTCCAGAAAGCACTTAGTAGCACTTAGTTCTTGAGATTATCAGCATTTTTAAGTATCTCACTGTCTCCACGGCATCTGTTTGTCTTTGCGTCTAAGGTCTTACAATATACATACACAAGGCTCCCACAAGGGTATTGTGAAAGTCCTTTGGAGTTGTATTGCGTCTTAGTGCAAGACCTAGCGGCAGAGGACACTGATAGCATCCTCATTCAGTATGTGGATGACATACTGATTTGTAATCCAAAGAGAAGGCAATTCCAAATTGACTTGCTGACAGTATGCACCAGGCTGACTGAAAATATTCACAAGGTTAGTAAAGTGAAGCTCCAGTTCTGTAAAAGGAGATGTGCTAGTGGAATCTCCCCAGAACACATAGATGCAGTACAAAAGGCTCCAAACATGTAGTCAGTAAAAAACCTTTTTGCCTTTTTTAAGCATTCAGCAGTCACAAGATCCAAAGTCATAGTAATTAAAAATACTTGTAGACACTCACCACAAACTATATTGCAAAATCCGTTGTGGTCTAATTATGCAGTACAGCATAATTTATATATATAAGTTTGAACAACTATAAACCACCAAACTGGTTACCGGATCATCAAGGATCACCCATGGCCAATGGGACCAAAGCCAATGGAGCACAAACCACCAAAACGTCACTGCTGGCTATGATAGGATTTTTTCAGATCACCCAGGGCATTACAGCCTGCTGTAGTTGGGGCTTAGACAAAGAGCTTAAGGTTGATCCAAATTCCCCAGATCTATATCCAGTAAGCACCTATGGGATGCACTGGACAAACAAGTCCAATTGATGTTGTAATGTTATGACTTATCCGTGTATGAATACAATCGACAAGTTATAATCAAAATGTATAATTACTGTATTAATGATGTGAATGAACCCATTGGTCGCCTTGAGGTCTGAGACAAGAATTGTGGCAGTATCAATCATAAGCTCCTGAAGAAGAAAACATACAGTTACATATAATTCATTGAGAAAAGAATGTGAATACACAAATACCTACATGCTATCAGAGAAACGTATCATATGTTACCCCGTTTATTAATGTTATCTTCCATTTTGTCTTGGATTTAGTTGGGACTGTTTTATTGACCTGCTTCCTCAAGTCATCATAGGTGTAAATGCCATCCAAAAAGTGAGCTCTGAAAGGAAAACACATACACACCAAAGGACAAACACTGATGGAAAATCCTCTGAAAATGACCAAGAATGAAAGAATCAATGGAGGAAATTTTAAACATTATACTTTTGTAACACCAAAATTCTTTTCAAGTTGTTACACAAAAGTAAATGAGAAATGTATTGATTAATATAATGTCAATATGTACATGGGACAGAAGATGGGTGCTTGAGTATTTTTGTATTTATAGTTTCAACATTATTAAAACTGAAAATATAATTTAGAAAGTGAAATGTTTTACTTCTTCTTACATTTAGTATATTTTTTACAAATCATGGCATGAGTTTCTTTTGACTTTTTATATATTTACTAGTTCATACAGGATGAGGCATCCCTGCCACCCACAAAAAACCCCACCCCAATCTGCTTATATTTGCCAGCATTCTTTTTGTAATAATTCTTACTGTGGCAAATTTCTTTGTATTGGATGGGGTACAGTCTCTAACAGAACAGACATATAAGTACAAACATAGACCGTACTGCATGAGGTAAGGCATCCGGTAAAAGTCAGTCCAAAACCCCTCCTCTTCATCAGTCAGATTATTAAACGCGTCCCTGGACGGAACTAAAGCAGTCACATTGCTTTCAGCACTGATTACTGGGTGTCTCTAAAGGTTAAAGAACAAAACACAATTTATTTGCAAAAGCACACAAAAGCAGTAGGTTTTGCAACTGACTTAAACACATGATTAAACTGTACAAACTTGTAGATAGCGGTTGAAACTGTAGAAATCTGAGTTTCCCTCTAGCTCCTACAAGAACAACAAAAAAAAGCATATAGCTGTTACAGAATGAATATTAAGTAATCAAGTGTTTATAAATTAGCATCTTTAAATGAGCATGCTTTTTTTTTTAAGTATGTACAGTATAGTTTATTAATGAACATGAATCATTTTTCCTTTAATAACATTCTGATTTATGTGGACTTGCTTTTATCAGGACATAAACAAGAATTAGCTGAACATTGTTAACATATCTTAGCATCAGTTATAACAATGGCAATATAATCTTTTTATTGTGTAAAGCTGCTTTGCGACAATCTCAATTGTTAAAAGCGCTATATAAATAAAATTGACTTGACTTGACTTGACATGTAGCACATGGGTATTTAAGGTCAACTAATGTTGAGAGCAGAGAAGACACAATGTACAGAATATACAATTGTGTATTAGTATGTCATTTTGTGAGTTAATGGGTTAACAAAGTACATAAATCTAGTTTATATAATACTACTATAAGCACAATATTAAAAATATTCAGTTTGTGTACATGATGTATGCACCAATCAGCCGTGACATTATGATCACTGCAGTAGCCCTATTATTTGATCGGACTACACATGCCAGCCTTTGCACCCCACACGCCTCAGTAAGCCTTGGTAGCCCATGACCCTGTTGCTGGTTCAACAGTTTTGATAGATCCAGACCCATGTTAGAAAAGGAACATCCACAAGAGCTTCAGTTTTTGAGTTGCTGTGACTCAGTTGTCTAGCTATCACCATTTGGCCAATTTTTTTTTGCTTCCAACCTATCAACTTCAGGGACAAAATGTTTACTTGCTGCCTTATACATCCCACCCACTTCCAGGCACCAAATGCAACAAGATATTGTAACTGTAGCTACTGTGACAAGGGCCAAATTGTGATGGGTGATGAGATGGGACAGAAAAACTGCAGTGAAGGCTGGTCAAATCCAATAGAAGAGCTACTGTAGTTCAAACTGTAAAAAAAAATAATTTAAAAAAACGCTGATTCCATTTGAACGGTGGCTAAAATGGGGACCTCCTCAAAATTAGGCAGGTGGTCATAATGTTATGGATAAACGGTGTATAGTACAATTGTCAATTGCAAACTTTACACATTTATAACAATTCAATATATAATGGAATTTATTTTAAATACTGATTCATTAATCTGGAAAAGACACTTACCATCAGAATATTTCCATAGCATGTGGTGCCATCTCCTTCATAATCTTGTGGGCAAGAACAAGTGTGTGTACCACTGTTATTAAATGAACATGCTGCCTGTTTAAAAATAAATATATATTTATCCATACAGATAGATATCGATATTTTGAGAAATACAACGTTACTGATTTATAATTCCTATAAAATGGCAAAATTATTCTTTTAAGTATTCAGTTATCAGCCATGTCAAAAGGTATATTTTTTAAATATACCTTGTTGATATATACAACACAATAACCTTGATACCATGAATCGTTAACTGGCAAGTTAGTTAAGACTTATTTGTCTTTCTAATGTGCCTCACCATTCTGAAACCATCAATTATATGAATCATAAAACATGAACTAAGCATTAGCAAAATATTTCCTCTATAACTGATTGCTCAGCCTACTAGCTATTCATGCTGTCTGGGGCATGATGAGCCTTAAATAAGTAAAAAATACCTATGATACACCTAGTTTGTAGCAGTTAGAACTGTTTTGAACACATGTACACAACTTGTATCTTACAAGTAGATTCCAAGTAGGAATATTTGTATTGTTAAGTACAAACCATTTCGTGGCAACCTCCATTGTCTGATAGGCAAGGGTTTACAATCTGGCACATAATGCCATCTCCCATGAATCCCTTCTTACAGGCACATTCACTCTGAAAAATAACAAAATCCAGCTGCTAATTCAGTAATGCTGAAAAACAGTGTGTGTGTGTGTGTGTGTGTGTGTGTACATAGATTGATAGATAGATAAAGATCTTATGCACCATAATATCTTTATACAATTTTTGTTATATATGCATATCATCTCTGTATTTTTATGTACAAAGCCATTCACCCTTTCCAAACATAACTTGAATGAATAGATATAATCACATTATATCAAGAATATTTGCATGCCTGTAAAGAAAGCTACATGTTACATGATAGAAAGCAGTAAGGGTGACAAAGTTACCAGAAGAACTCAAAAAACTCTTGGGCATAAAAAATGCCAATAGCAAAGATGTCTTTGAAAATAAAGTCAATATTTGTGAGATTCCTTTGCTTGAAAGATTTTACTGAGCATGTTGGAAAACATGCAAGATTTCCGGTTACTATATATACTGTATATATAAGAGACCGAAAATTAGCAATTAGCACATTCTATAAATCAGCATTCCAGTGTCTGTTAAATGTCAGCAGAGGCACAAAACATTCTGCTTCATGAGGTACCGATTAGTTCAACTCCTCAATTGAATCTTTTTTCTAAAAAGATAAAAACAAAACAAAAAAGTATATAAAAATATGTATATAAACCACTGCTCCAATTGTTGCTGCCTTCTTGCAATGTGACCCGCTTGATGGCAGAAACAGGGCTTGAAGTATCTTAAAGGTAAATTTAATTTTAAACATAACTATTGACTGTTCAAAAAGATTTGAAAAGAAAATTCTGGCTTTACTGGCACATGGATACAGTAAGTGTTAGTTTGCTTGGATCCTTAAAATCCAGGAGGAAACAGGAACATGGTCAATCAGCAGACACTGAGGACAACAAAGCTATAGCCTGGCCAAAGTTGAAATAACCTTCAAACACATGGGCAAACCGACGCTGTGGTGAGGTCCATGCAAGGACAGAAGCCAGAAAAGAGCCCTCCATCAATGAGAATGAAAGCAACGCTGAGGTTTGGGGGAAAAAACACATAGAAATTTGACTGTAGAGACCTGGAGGGCATCTCAGATAAGGGCATCTCAGATCAGTCCAATTTTCAGCTTTGGCCAACACCTGATCCTCTTATTAGATGGGGATCTGGAGAGGCCTATAAGCTACAGTTTCTTGCACCAGCTGTGATGTGGAGGAGGAACAGTGATGATCAGAGGGTGATTCAGCAAAGCTGGGATGGAGCAGATTTGTCTTTGTGAAGGAGCAAGGTTATCATGGAAAAACATTTGCTTCTTTCTGCTCTGATTATTTTCCCCAGCTATGAGGATTGTTTTTTTTTTGCCAGCAGGACAATGCTCATGCCACCCAGCCAGGTTAATCAAGAAGAAGGACTGACAGATCAAGACCCTGAAAACCTCTGAAATGTGATCAAGAGGACAAAGGATGGTCAAACACTATTAAAAAAAAAAGCTAAGTTAAGTGAATTTTTGCACCAAGAGTGGCATAAAGTTGCCCAAAAGCAATGTGAAAGACTGGTGGAGAGCATGCCAAGACGGCTGAAAGCTGTGAGTGCAAAATAGTATTATACCACTAAATACTGATTTCTGAATGTTCCTTTATTAAAACATTAGCACCACATTGTTTAAAAATTAATATCAGCTTGTTTTGTTTGGATTGTTCAATATCAGCAAACACTGCATCCTTTTTTATGCGTTGTCATATTCTTTAAATAAATTATCTAAATAACAATATTTGTATTTGAATTTGGGAGAACTGTCAGTAGTTTATATATCAAAACATACTCCCATAAAAAGTAAAACCTGAGAAACTGAACATTTTGCATTGTTTTTTTTCACAGACATAATTCATAAAAGATATACAATGTCTTTTTAATTTGATAAATTTTCTGTATCTGTTAATATAATAAAAAACAATTTATGTGTAAACAATAAATATCAATATTTCAAATGTTTGTTTTAGCTGAGTCTTTTAGTCTTTTAATAGTGTAATAAAGTAATAAACTACTTATAAAGTAGGCAGTAAAGAAATCATAAAAACATTTATAACAATTGTATTTATATCATTTTTTTATTGAATTTGTGGTTAAAATAACATTTCATGTTTGAAAGCAAATTAAGGATATAAAATAATTAATATGTTTAATTTAAAATAGGATAATACATAAGATACTAAATTCAAAAATCCTGTTCAAGACCAATTTTATTAATTTTATTTATATTTATTTCCCCAAATATATGTAATGGAAAATATATATTAATTCATTCATAATTCATATTCACAATGGGGCCTGGAACTTATTGCTAGCTTAGTGCACAAGGCTTAGGGACACAATGGATGAAGTGCCAACCTTCACAGGGCAGAGGTGCACACACATTCATTATGGAATATGGTTCATTTGCTCTCAATGACGCAGTAAAAATATTTTTGTATTACCTGGCCAGGTCCAATTGGGGTGCAGTCTGCTTGTTCATGACACCCACCACGATTCTCCATTAAACAGTTGTTGATCTCTACACACACAACACCATCACCAGTCCATCCCTCATTACACACACACGACACATTTCCAGGGCCTGCATACACACACTGGGCCTGTAAACACAAACCACGTTTACTGTCTTTTCCACTGTGCTGCCCAGAACAGTAATTTGTTTAACTTAATGTCACTGATGGATATCACTGATAACATCAGTGATATCTGAATTATATGTATAACAATAGTCTAACATTGAAAATCATATTTACAAGTTTTTGTGTTAAACTGTATTTTAGAATTTAATAATTATAAGAATTTAATAAAGAATATGTGTTCTCATGCAAGAAAGAAACATATGTCTATTGATCTAATAAATGTTTGTGTAGTAGACATTTATTTATCATTTATTGAGTCAGAACTTTGTAAAGTTACATTACATTTAAAATCGATATAGGACATACAGTTTTGGGTATTTTTTGTTTTTTTTTATTAACTTAAAGAAAGGATAAAAGAGAGGCTGGCGATCTTGACTATTTATGTCTTACATAATGTAAATAACAATTTAATTGTGTCAATTTAAACATTTAATTTAAATAAAAATTTCATTTAACTACAAATGATCCAAAATTTGTTGTTTGGGAATAAATGTTTAAAAAAAATTTACCTGCTGGCCAAATGCTGTGGCAAACATTGTTCACAATGTGCTTTACCGACAAAAAAAAAAAAAAGGCAAATATTGCCCTTGTATTAACTGAAGCAGCCTGTACTGCATTTTTTCCTCTATTCAGACAGAAATCAGGGAAATAGGTCTTATAATTTAAAGCATCTTTTAGTCACAAACATTAATTGAATCTTAACCTTTTACAGTATATTATTATGTAGGTACTGTCAGAGCATATAGCTTTAAGGTCGAGAAAAGTAATCGTGCTGATGTATTTCAGAACTTCAGAAAAGGAATTTAAGAATAAAATACAATAGCATTGTGCCTCACATTTTTGTGGCAGCCACCTCTGTCAGGTTTGAGGCACAGGTTGGCTTCAGTACAGGAGTATCCATCACCATCATATCCAGGATTACACACACACCTGGAACACACCCACCATTCAACACAAAGCATGAACATTCATAAAAATTTCATTTGATAGGAAAAGGCTACACACTCATGTGTGTGTAAAATTGTAGTTTAAAATAGCAATTGTGATGTAAAATAATTATACCAAAATAAATAAATAAAAAATATAGTTGCTAGCAATGATGAGCCAGCCCAAGCACCTTATGCCATTACCTCCAGGTGCATCAGAAAGACAGTAGGCACAATGGGCGCATGCATTCCCAGGGCAAGTGGCAATAACAATATTACATTTTTGGAATAGGGGGAATTTTATGTTAAACCCTCCAAAAAGCCCCAGATGCTTGAAAAAAAGCACCATGTGATGCCACTCAATGTGATGTCAAACAGTCTGAGGTCACACCAGCAGTTATTAACCGCTTTTGGGGCAACTGACCCTTTTTGAGATATCAAAAATCCTTCCACAGTTTTGCATCCTCAATGTGAGATCACATGGTTTTAGTGCACCACTTTTAGTGGTGGTCATATAAACCCCAAGGAGAATTCCATTGCATGTGTTTTGCAAATGACCCAAAATAACTGACTTCCTGTTGAGTAGAACCCATGACATGCATGCAAATGCTGTTTAGCTCAATGAGCTCTTAATGTCTACTAGATTTTGCATGCATACGTGCAAGTATGTATGAGCTATGCATTAAATTCTCTTGTGAGGGCACGTGCCACGCCTGGGGCCCAGCCACTCAGGTGTCCTAATGGCAACAGATTCCAACCTTTGTGCTGATTTTCATGAGTAATGTTATGACCCCCAGAAAATCTGGATTAGATGCTGGGGAAAAAAATCCTTAGAAAACAAGAGGCTCTTCACACAGAACTATCAGACATCAGCACTTTCATAGTGATGATGATGATGTAATAGGCCTAATTACTGACAGTCATGTCACGTTGATGTAACATCATTTGTAATTTTAACAATATGTAGACTTTTATGTTCACTTCAGTATTTGAAAAATTATTTGATCTGGTTAAAGAAATACATAGGCCATATTAGTCTATATGCAAAAAAATAAGCAAAGGCAAAAAGTTAAAATAATACAGATGTGTAACTAACGTGTTTATGTTGTCGATGCGTGTACAGTGAGCATGGATATGACAGTGTTCAGATGCACCATCTGAATCACAGAGTGCGGCTGTGAGATCACAAAGGTCTCCAGTGTATCCAGACAGACAGGAGTTCCTGCGACACACCCCCTGACTGCCAGGCCTGTTATCACAAGTGCCATGAACACAGCGGCAATCTGTGCAAACACCCAAACAGAGATGAAACAAGATCTACATAATCACTTAATGATAATAATAATAATAATAATAATAATAATAATAATAATAATAATTTGTTTGTCTGCATATTTGAAAAAGGAGCCTTTAATTTTGTTGGATGTTCATGTAAAAAAAATTGAGGTCAGTATGGCAGTTTTTCTAAATTTTTTAAACCAGCAGAGTGTGAAGTCGATGTTAGGCTATAGATCATCACATTTTCAAGTTTCATAATTCCCAAATGACGAATCTTCCACATTAGTCGAATAGTCCACCACACAGGACTAAACACTTTTAACACATTAATGCAAATGGTCTACATTTTGCACACCTGGAACTTTGCACATTGTTCTGTTTATGACTGGGTGTTGTTTTTCTATTTCAATTCCATTTCTATTCTATTTTATTTTTTCCATGGTGTAAATTTTACAGCTAAAAGGTTCCTATATTTTATATATTTATATAATATGTATTATTATATTTTTATTTCATACTTTATATTCTTTATTTGAATATCTTCTTTTTTACACTCTATTTTTCTTTTTTTATTATATTCTTATTTCATAGTCTTTATTTGAATATTTTATTTTCATTTTCATTTTTAGACCAAGAGAGATCATACAAGCATTTCACTGCATATCATACTGTGTGTGGCTGTGCATGTGACAATTAAAATTTGAATTTGAATTTGAAAATTGAGTTAGCTAAGGCCTTCTGGTCAGGAGATTCAAAACAGAAATATTTGGAAAACAGTTGGCCCAACAGTAGCACACACCTACCACTTGTATTACTACACCTACTACTACTACTACTAACAATAATAATAATAATAATAATAATAATAATAATAATAATTCCTGTGAAGGTGTAATAACTGTAAAGATGGAACTCTACGTGGTCTTTTGCTGTCGTAGCCGTTTCATTTCAAGGTTTGACATCATTACTTTTGCCTTTCTCATCAAAAAGGTTTTTTTCCTGATTGCTGACTTTTTCCTGACTGGAGTTTCATTTAAAACTCCAGGGACTGTTGTATGTTAAAATCTCAGTACATCAGCACTTATTTGATATAGTCAATTAAACCTGCCTGACAACAACAATCAGATCATAGTTAAAATCACTGAGATCACTTTTTCCCCATTCTGATAGTTGATGTGAAAATTATCTGGAGCTATGGACACGTATCTGTGGGAGTTTATGCATTGTGCTGCTGCTACAAGATTGCCTGCAGATTTTTACATAATAGCTTGAATGAATAGGTGTACAGGGGTTTCTAATAATGTTCTCAGTGAGGGGAGCTCTATTACCCTAAACAAGGTTTAGTTTAACTTACTATTTTAGCTATTCCTTTGCAGTCATAATTAAAGATGCATTACGTAGATTAAGGCTTAATCAGATTCTTACCTTCATCACAGTTTTCTCCATGTTTACTTGGATCAGAGCAGATGTGGCAGCCAATGCCCTTAAAGCCTGGATTACATTTACATGAGCCATCGCCATGAATGCCATCAGAACACTGTTTATTATAATATAATTCAAATATAAATGTAACACAAATATAAAGAGAACATTTACTAAACCCGATGTAATGATATAGTAATAATAATCATCATAATCATCATCTGCATCATCACATAAAGATGAAAATATTATCTTCTTTCAGAAGAAGTGGCAGCTGATGAAACCATCATGTCAGGAGTGAACAAAACTAAAACATGATTCAAAATGATTTAAAAAAAAGATTTTTTTTGTTTTCTGCTTACTGATTCTTGTCTAAGTCCTGTGTACATTGTTTGCTGATTGGTCAACCCAGGCCCAGATTTCTGAGTGCCGTTTTGGATTAGCCTACTTATTTGTCCAGTTTGAAATAAATGATTTTACCTGCAAATCATACCTCGATTTTCAGCGCCTCTGAATATAATTAGCAGTGCGTTTCAAAAGAAAAAAATTTTAAAACAGTTTACATTTTTTCAAGAACATCTAATTTTTGCCTAAATACTTTTACCTAGATTTAATTGTTTGAAAAGTTGCTCTTTATCCGCTGCTACTGTATACAATTTTTTACCAATTGCTTTTTTGTTTATTTCTTTTTTGACATTGTAAAGCAATATTAGATAAATATTTTATGCATAAACAGTGCTAGTTACAGTAATAATAATAATAATAATAATAATTATTATTATTATTATTATTATTATTATTATTATAAGCACCAAGAATGGACGGCCCAAAATTTTATCTTAGCATAATTATTGATTTTTTATGTTTTCCTTTTACCTGTTCAAAGAATTGTGATTTAACTTCTCACAGAATACTACAGACTTATCAATTCAAATGGAAACCATTTAATAGTAATGTTGCCAATGAGAAATTGTATATGAATTAATAAAGAAGAACAAACATGTGCTGTACTTACAGTGCCTTTGTCATAACATGGGTGTTGGAAACCACCAATACAGGGTTTACAGTCATGCCCAAAAAAACCCTTGCAGCACTGGGGCTCCTAAAACACAAGTTTTTTTAAATATATATTAATCATATATGTTCACCTTTGGTTACTATGTCATGATTATATTATATACCACTGTACATGATATAATGACTAAATACAATACAAAAAAATCTTACATTTAAATTAAAGCCTTGCTTCTCAGTTTTTTTCTTAATTGAATTTGTTTGGTTACTAGTTCATAATTAATTTTCCATTTTTATTTTATTTATTTTTTGGTTTTATTTTTGTATATAAATATATAAATGGGGATGTACATGATTTAATTTGCCAGAATCATTAAAAAAAATCTCATTTGTTATCTTCAAATCCACTTCAAATAAGCTAACCAATAATCCAATCAAAATAAAAAGTTATTAATTATGCTGCCCTAATTAATAAAATGAAGTTAGAAATATTGCTGTTGCTACAACCCCTGATGAAAATGATGGAATCACTATGATTAAAGATTTAAGACTTAAATGTATATTAAATAAACAAATCACAGATTTAATTTAAACACTTGTAATTAATGAAATATTCTTCTGACTTCATAAAAAATACTTCAAACTATTTTTTTCCATTAAAGTTTGCAAGTGTGTTTTACAAGCATTCCTCCCCCAGAAAAGGAATTTAAAAAATCATTACTAACCCAATATTTCCATAATAATAATTCTTATAACATGTTAACATTTTTTTTTTCAGAATAATGAATTTTTTTCCTCAACATTTCTCTACTTGATCTGGAACAAATATGGCATTAATTTAAATAATAATAGTGTATTTGTTCATGAAGTCTTATCTATGATTTGTTAATTTGCTATGAAGTAGAAAAATCTAGTAGAAAACCTCACTTTAGACTTAAATTATTAAAATTTTCACTTCTTTATAAAGTACATATGTTTTTAACCATTTACATAGCACTATGTAATTGTGTGTATTTGGTATAACAATTAATAAAGGTCAGTTGTATTGTGTCCACTAGATCTGAAAGCTGATTATTGCTAGAAAGCCTGAAATACAGTAGTGTTTTTTTACCGTGCGGTTTGTTATGCATAATTTCGCACAGCCTTGTACCCTAGTAAACTCATTCCACCGTGGATCAGGAATAGGGTCACACAGCTTCATACGGCCAGACTAATACAACAGAAAAATGCATGAAAATCAAGAAGTTGACATATGCCAGCAGCTGGATTAATCAGTAATCAATTTTTATCATTAAATACAATGATACAACTGAATACTCGATGTTTAGGATGATTACTGGAAGAATTACTGTGATATACTGTATAGAAAGCTTCTGTTTTGCCTCTATGCAATACAGTGCATTTGTTATTGATGTACTGTTCTGTAACATGTAAAATATAAAATATAAATGTAAAATATACCTGTTCTTCGCTTCCAAATGGACATTTTGACTCAGAAATGTATTTGCACATTAGACATGGACTCTGCAAACAACAAAACAGTTTCAAAACAACTTAAAAACATGTCAAGTATTGTATCAATGTGATAAATTTTTATATATTTTTAATACATTTTTATATTTTTTTATTCTGCAAAGGTCACTTTTGTGCACTTCAACAATGTACTCTAAAGTGTCTAATATTTTAAGTTGAGCAATAACGATACAACCTAATACCATGAATTATAATACATAGATTATGTAAAATTTGTTGTTAAAGAATAACATTACTAATGTAGAGCGTGTCTACATTAATGAATGTCAGCAACATCCCCTCTCAGGCTAACTACAGTATATAGGAGTACCTCGGGGGTCAGTAACTGTAGTAGTCAGTAATTTCTATTTCTTATATATTAATATATTAAGGTGTCAGTATGTCACGTGGCTTCTCTTTATACTGCAATGCTTACAGTCTAGCCACACTCAGAAGTAAAAGTAACAAGCCTGTTACCAAATCTTATTTAGCAGCTATTTTAGTACCATCACCAGTACAGCTTGTGTAATGTTTTTAAATATATTTTACACCTAGAAAAGTGAATACATCCTTTTTTAGTTATAAGCATTTGAATTGTAATAGTGAATATAGTATTTAATAATAAGCAACTACAGTACAGTAAAAGTAAATATTTCATTTAGATAATTTATTATGCAGAATAAAAGATCTGCCAGTCCATGTTATACTTAATTCTTCCACATACCATAATAACAGTGGACACATTAGCATCACACCGATGTGGCATAATTGGAGTAATAGATGGTGGAATAAGAAGTCCATCAATAATATGTATGATCCCATTGGATGCAACAATATCTTTCACTTCAAGAGGTATTCCTTTTTCAGTGAGAAACACTCTTCCCTGAGAGAAAAAAGAGAAAAGAAATCAGGATGGTGGAATCCACACTTGTTAGATTTGTTATACTGTATATTACTATACACTGAAACATTCAATTCAGTTTATTATGGTACACTGCAGAAGGCTGCATTTATTTGGGCAGCATTCATGATCTCAGGATAAAGTATATCCTAATTGGAATGCAGGTTATTTTGGACTAATTTTAAAGTGCTATTGTAGTAAGGTATTGAAGCATCACTTTTATTATTTAATTTGACAGTCTGGTGAGAGGTTTTCAAATGGTAAACATATGTTTTACATGTAGTGGAAGACTTTTTTTTTCCACAAGTCAGGCATGTGGTCTTTAAATGTGATTACAGTACATATAACTATATTAATTGTAAAATATGTGTGACTGATAAATATTAATATGCTAATAATATATCTAGCACTAAGATCTTAGATATTTGACAGAATTACATGAATATTTGACAGAATTACAGAATTACATGATTTAAGAAAACATTTCTACTTAAGAACAACCCCAAACATGTGCAAGGACTTACATCGCCAGTGACATTGATCGTTATGACCTGATTCGCCATGGTTTGGATCTCTGTCATGCTGGTCAGCTCGTCCACATTTACCTACAAACACGTACATATGCAGCATATATACTGTACATGATAGAATAACCTACCAAAAATGTTTATGTACTGTAACAAAGCAATATGGCAACAATATTTACACCTGCACTGCATGGGATCTGAACAAGCTTACCACATTTGGAGAAGTGTTGTGATGTGAAAAGAATAGAAGGGGTACCAAAAAACAGGGGTAGTCACAATACTGATAATAAAGATAAAACTTAAGAAAAATAGCATGTTTGCTTGCTTGCAATAACATTGAATATTGAGAATACTTCAGCATCATTTGAAACAGGTATATTAAAATTTGCCACTGTCCTGTATTTAACGGATAAGATTTTTCCTTAAAGAGTAAGGCACACTGACTTGTTCATTATATTAGTTTCAAGGTTTTAGTACAATGTTAAAGAAACAGAATGTCAGACACTAAACTCATCTACATCGTTTCTCAGGGTCAGTAAACAATGTCTACATTACATTTCACAATAAAAAAAAAAGTACTATTTGTCTGTGACAGCTTTTCTATTAGAGAAATCATTAAAAAAAAAGATAAAATAATAAAATTAATAAAATAATTAATCTAAAAACAACATGCAAACAGTCTTACTGCTGCCTGAGAGAATATGTGGTGCTTCAGAAGCTCTTGAAGTTTGTGCTTGGCCTTTAGGAGTGAAAGATATATATTGAGTAAAATAAAAAAAAATCTACCATGAATACTGGCATGAACTAAAATATTTCAGAAAATATTTATGCATATATTCACATTGATCACTTACTTCCTTTAGCATGTATATAATACTACCATCCCTAGATCTGTCTATGGCTTTGTTGGTAGGGACAAACAGTGTAAGTGGCCCTGGATCTTGGAGAGGCATTTGAACTCCACAGTTCTATGACAAAAATGAAAGAAAAAAAAAGGTAAATTTTAAGTTCAGTTAAAAACACCAAGGTAAGCATGCAACTAATTTTATATGAATAAGTTAAGAGAAAAAAAGAAAATAATTCTTACATCTAGCAGAGATACAAAACGATTGAATCTGCTGTCTTCTGCAAGAATGTCTCCTATGGTTTTTGAAGAGAACTACAGTCGAAAAGGAAAATGAGTTATAAAAAAAAAAGAGATACCACTTAATGATTAATTAAAGAAATTATTTCTCAATATATATATATATATATATATATATATATTCTTAATTGTTGTTTCTCAGCAAAGCTATGCTTGGTGTTAATGAATAAATGATCATTTATATAGCAACAATTTGTACAAAAGCATGCATGTTGGACACTACACATTAACAAACATTTAAAATTAATTTCGATATGGTGTAGTTCTCTGGGAATATGGCACTTGTAATTCTTTCTCCAGTGTGCCACTTAGAGGCACAGCACCTTTGGACTGGGTAATTGTTGTGTCATGGTAAAACTGCTTTTTATTCCCTTATTATCTTCAAGAGAGAAGAACTAGAGAGGCTGGTGTGGAAACAACTGTTTAATACTAACAGGAACTGGCTTTTAAAAAATTAAGCATACTTATGAACAAATTAACATTTGATGTCATTCTTTAAAGAATAATAACCAATTAAGTAAATTATTGTGGTATAAGATTTTTTTAATGCATTTTTAATTATTGTGGTATAATATTTGTTATTAGAAAATAATCCATTTCAGTGTGATAATGTCATCATGTTTATTTCTTACTTACTGAGTGAGGCATGCAGATGATGGTTTTAGCATGCACTTTGCAAAGCGCTAACCTAGTAGCTCAAATTAGCAATTTAGCACCACCGGACAAGACTTGGCAGATAAAATATAGTTTAAATAAGAGGAACACTGTGTAAACTTTTTATCACACTTAACATCAGGAATTTAAATCATTATTTTACCTCAGCATTGTCAGAAGTATCTACAGTAGCAAACGTAAACACTTTGTCCACTATATGAATAATTCCATTGGATGCAGGTATGTCACTAGTGATTATTGTCAACAGTGTATCAGGATCATTTTTTGAGATGAACTTCTGCAAAGCACAAGCAAAAATCAACTGTGAGTAGACATTACATGTAGAACAAAATTGTAGTTTTAGAATCATAATTCACCTTGTTTGGTTTAAATCTCATAGGTTCTCCTCCATATGTCCATAAGTCTTGTCCTTCCAAATCGTTGTAAAGACGTTGGCCAAGAATGAGGTGATGTTTGCAGATGGATTCTGCTTTTCTCCCCTGGTAAAGTTTATCCATGGATAGCTACAAACACACACACATTCATTATTTTATTAAATAGAGATTCATGATTGAATTTAAAATGTGAAACTCACATATTGTAGATTCATTATACATAAGTAAAATATTTAAATCCTTATAAAAATTAAAAATCCAGTATCTCAAAATATTAAGATATTTCCTAGGAAACGGATTTACAGTGCAGAAATTTTGAAAAAGTATGTTCTTTGATGCACTCAATACTTTGTTGGGGCTCCTTTTTACTCTCAGTGTGGGATGGCATGGCAGGGAGGCAATCAGTCTTGCTGGGTCAGAGGTTCTTCATCTTACTTATAACCAGTATTGGGTGTATTACTTATTACTTTGTAGTATTACTTTGTAACGCGTTAGAGTACTCGGATTACTTTTTTGATGTAACAAGTAATCTAACGCGTTAGGTCCGCCATTTAAGTACTCAGTTACTTAGTTATTTTTTCCCAGATGTAATCTATTATTCAGTGTGTGTGTGTGTGTGTGTGAGAGTCGTCCTACAATCCCCTCCCCGATAACCCACCCCTCTTTGTTATTCTTACTGCTATACTCCTATCTCACCTATGCGAGGACCGACGCGCAGAAAGATGGAAACCTAATCACAGCGCCAAAACTCGCGGTGAATCGTGATGAACCGTACTTACGGCCACCGCGTATTTAGGTGAAATAGGGGTATTAGTAGTTAACTTTAACTTTAACTTTTTGAAGGCATTTTGTAATGTAATTAGTTACTTTAAAAAGTAACGTCCCCCAACACTGCTTATAACAATAGCCCAAGAATTTTTTGTGGTTTTGTGTTGGTTGGTCATCAACCGCAGTAATATACAAGGTAGTTTGTCAACCATCCAAAAGTAACAGTCATTAATTAACCAATATTGTCATTAATCTCATTCCAAATGGAATCAATTTATATAAAAGTACTGGCCTTGACATTCCAATATGGAAGGGGACTGTAAGTGTGTAGGTTCTCAGAAATTGCCAGTTGTATGTATAGACTAATGCACTTGTGCATTTGAACAAATCAGCACTCACCAGTATAATTTGGCCATTTTTATTTAAAAAACGTACAACATTTTATATTTTTATGAGCCTAAGCTAAATAATTAAATCCAAAAGGAACTGTGTACATTGTATACGATGTACCAGCGAATCAACAAACAAACACCAGACCAGAAAAATAAATAATTAAAATATATTAAAAAAGCAATTAAAATTCATTTCTACTTATGCTCACCTGTGATGTATTCACTGGAATGAACGCTGTAAACGGGCCATGCTTGCTCAGAATGAGCTTACATCCTCTTTCTGTAAGAATGAATGTGTACTGGATACATTATCTCTCATTTTAAATATCTGCAGCATGAATAAATTCAAGAGAGAACAGATTATCTATGAATAATTTCAGCAATAGTACCAAACAATGCAATGCTTCCGGTGAGCTTTCCTGCTTGGCTGCCTTCCTGATCCAGTTCCAAAACACGCTCTATGATATCACCATAACAGCGCCACCCATCGCTGATCTGTCCCTGAGTACAAACACACCTAAAAAAAAAAAAAAAAGGACAAATACTGATTGACAAATACTGATTGACATGTCTGAGAATCTTTGAAGAATTTGAAAGGTAATTCAATTTATTCAATGAATTTGTAGCTACAGTACATGTACTTAAGATCTACTGTATATATCATTATACCCCATTGTACTCCTAACCCTAACACACTCACAAACCAAGCTCTACTGTATATACAGTACCAAGCTCTAGAGAACAAATCCTAACTAAACATAGCTAATGTTTCTGTGTTTTAAATAAACAAAAAAATTAATCTAAGCATCTTTAGAATTTGCTGTGAATATGCTATTTTGTGTAAATTTGCATACCTAAAGCTGCTACAGCTGCTGGTGTCAATGAAACTCAATAATTTTTTTAATCCAACATATAATTAAGTTTGAAAGTAGCTTCAAAAGTGGCAAATGTGTGATGAAAAAATTTATAACCAAAGTCAGTTAACGAAAAACATTAAACCAATTACTAAATTATCAAACTTAAGTAAAATAATAATCTGCTTTACTCTTAATTTAATCAGCTGTAAGGGACCACCCCTATAGGGCACAGGGACCTCCGAAAGCTCTCCGGAGGAGCGTTTTGGTGGGGGGGGGGGTTGTACTGTAAGGGACCACCACTAGAGGGCACTGTGCCCGATAATTTAGGCTTTGTAGTTTTGTGTTCGTCGACTCAGTTTCCCAGAAAGCACCTCAGTCAGGTGATGAGGGAGCTCGCCTGAACCAAGGTAGCTCATTAGATCCATTATAAATAGCTGTTTGTTCTGGGAAACTGGGTTGAACATTAACCATGTCAAGTGGGCATTCCTTTTGGTTTTGTTTTGTTTTGTTTTAGTTTGTTTTAAGTTGGCATTTGTTAAGAAGGCTCTAGTTTTGTTATGTTTCTGTTCATAGTGATGTGTTGTGGAGCTGTTTGTATCCACTTAAGTGTACCCATTAGTGTGTCTCCTGTCTTGTGTAAGTACGGTTCTGTGTGTTTCCAGTGTCTGTTTCCCTCTTTTATGTTTAGCCACTTGAGTGTTTAGCCGCTAGTAGGTTTAGCCGCTAGTAGGCTTAGCCTCCAGTAGGTTTAGCCTCTAGTCGGATTGGCCGCTGGTGGCTTTAGTTTTTAGTAGGCTTAGCCTCTAGCATGGATTAGCCTCTTGTGTGTGTGTCTAGTTTCTTGTGTATTAGTTTCCCCATGCAGGTTCAGCTACTAACCTGGTTAGATACTAACTCCTTCAGGTACTAACACGGTTAGGTCAGTCATCCACCTCGACAATAACCAGTTTGGATACTAATCCTATTAACTACCAACCCACTCAATCGGTATACTCGAGTCTCTCTTGTCCCTAGTCTCTCTCTTGTCTCTGGTCTCGTCTCGTCATCTCTGTGTAGTTTCAGCTCCACGTCTCTTTGTGTTAAGCTCTAAGCCTGTGTAAAGCTCTAAGCCTGTGTTTCGCTAAAAGAGCCTGAGTTTAGTTCTCTGCCTGTGTTTCGCTAAAGAGCCTGTGTTTCGGTAAAAAGAGTCTTTGTTTCGTTCTCAGTCTATGTTTAGCTAAAAGAGACTATGTTTAGCTCTCTGTCTATGTTTCGCTAAAGATCCCGTGTTCATGTTTTGTTTTATTTTTTTGAATAAAAAGACTCTTGATCCTTTAAAACCCCTCTGCGCCTATGCCTGCCCTTTTTCTGCACACGGCAACATCAGCCCGAAATACCACGAAGTTCATGACATAAGCGAATACAAAAACTCTTTTTAGAATTGTTACTTTACCGGGTTTTGCGATTCTTAAATGCACAAATGTTTGCAAAATGAATCCCTATAACAAACAACTTAACCTTGATTATTTGGGATCTTAGTAAATTGGGTCCATGGTGCATTATCAAATCTGAGATGAAAATATAAAAAGGGGTAACAAAGTAGAATTTGTTGAATTTATTCAAAAGCTACAGATGCCAATTTGATGTATTGAAATTATTTGTGTGGAGCTCAGTTATGTGAGTACTTTATTTATCTGTTGTTTCTATTTAGTGCATAACATTAAAGTTATTTGAGGTGACCATACAAAGTCCAAGCACGATATAATTGAGTACATTTGAGACTCAGAGTGAGCCTTGTCATTTACTGTATGTATTAACAAAATACCAATATATTGAAAAGAGTTAATAGCGAAGAGAGACCTGGCTATTCCATCTTGTCCAGTTTCACATCGTGCAGTCCTGTGGCATGTGCCATCCTTACAGGCGGATTTCAGCCTGCAGCCAGCACGAGGGTCTGATCCTTCCATCCCACTCTGACACACACATCTTGACTGAACACACAGAAACACATCTATCACAAAACTAACATGAATAAAGGAATCTATATGAATGTTATGTATGATATACAGTAAAGAATTAATTGGTATGAATTTTATCCCAACAATTACCTGGCCTGGCCCAGTGATTTCACAAACAGTGGAGCTTGTTGGACAGCCTCCATTATTTTGAGAACAAGAGTTGACCGGTGTGCAGAATTTGCCATCTCCCTCAAAGCCAGCTTTGCAAGTGCACTGAAATTGCCCTGCACCCTTGTATGAACAATCTGCATTTATGTCACAAACATCCTTGCTGCAAATCCCTGAAATTTTATAGGAGAGGTGCACTGTCATGAACAATTTTTAATAATTAAAGTTGGCATGTCTGTCCAATGGGCAGTACAGTTAGGTAATTGTGAGGGAATTGTTTTGTTGTGTTTTTACTTTTTCATATTTTTACTATTACAGTCATGGGCAAAAGTTAGTCCACCTCTTTTAATGTAAGGTGTGATAACATAATAAAAATCATCTGATTGAATAAATATAGGGCATTGGTGGCTCCGTGGTTGGTGTTTCGCCTGCCATGCGAAAGGCACAGGTTCAAATCCCAGCCAGTGCCGCAGCCACTGGATACCGTGCCGGTCCCAAGCCGGGGTAAAATGGGAGGGTTGCGTCAGCAAGGGCATCCGGCGTAAAAACCTGTGCCAAGCTTATATGTGTGGACCAAGTGTCTGCTGTGGCGACCCCTTACTGGGAGCAGCCGAAAGACCAACAACAGTACTGTAATACAAATACAATCTGTAGAGAAACCTTTAGAAGCAATAACTTGAAGAAACCTTTTCCTTTAAGACTTTATCAGTCAGGAATTTTGGTCCTTCTTTTTATAACATTGCTTCAGTTCATTGAGGTTTTTGGGCATTCACTTATGCATAGCTCTCTTATGCTGTTGCCATGGCATTTCAATTGGGTTGAGAACTGGACTTTGACTAGCCCATTCCAAAACCTGGATTCTTTTTTTTTTTGTTTTTGTTTTTGTCTTTTATGCAGATTTATTGGTGTTGTTCAGATCGTTGTCCTGTTGCATGATCCAATTTCAACCAAGCTTTAGCTGTCGAACACAGGCCTTACATTTGCATCTAGAATACTCTGCTATACAGAGGAGTTCATGGTCGACTCAATGACTGCAGTGTTCCCAGGTCCTTTGACTGCAAAACAAGTCCAAATCATCGTCCCTCTACAGTCGTGCTTGAAAGGTTGTTTCTGCTGAAATGCTGGGTTTTGTTTTCACTAAACATGGCACTAGACATTAAGGTAAAAACAGGCAATCTACCCAAAAGGACATTGTTTAGAGAAGTCTCATGGCTTGTTCAGATGCAGCTTTGCAAGCATAAGTCATGCTTCCATGTTCTTTTTAGACAGAAGATGCTTTCTTCTGGCAAACCTTCCAAAACAAACCATACTTGTTCAGTCTTCTTCTAATTTTGCTGTCATGGACTTTGTCATATACATTACATTCTCATTAAAGCCTGTAGGGTCTGAGATCAATGAGACAATTTTTCTTATGTTTTTACACTTATACACACAGAATAAAGGGAGGAGGTACTTGTACACATGACTGCGTATTTTAATATAAAGTGAGCTAACCACAAATACATCCTTTAATAAGTTTGTTTTTACTCTTCTTAGATAATAAACCCTGCCTGTGGAATTTGTTTGGTGACATTTTCTAATAGTGTCATGTGACAGTTCTTGCACTTCAGGTAGGCCTTGCTATTTTGCCTTTTCCCCTGCAGCTTACAATAACCTATGATCTATACCTTTGTATAATTCAAAGGGTTGTGAATCATGAGTCACTAGTTATCGTATTAGTACTACCATTTAACTTTAAATGAAAAAAGCACGTATCTCTGTCATTCACCATAATTATTATTTCAAAACAAACTTAGAAAATAATTCACTTCTACAACACGGGATGCCAATGTGTGAATAGTTGAAATTGTACCACTCGTAGGATTATAAACAAACAGTGACATTTTAACGCCTTATATGCTTTCAAAGTCTTGAGTGCATGTTGAGCAATTGGGAGCAGGCGATTTTAAAAACTAATTTGCAATTGCAGTGTTTTGACACTGGTGTGTGTAATTAGTGGGTTTCAAAACTAATTCACTTGCAGTATTTGGAAAACAAACTCTACAAGCTGAAAACCACTAGCAAAACACCAGGAATTTTATTCAGTCTGCATGTTGGATGAGAGAAAATGTGATTAATGCTAATATTTTTCAAGCAAACACAGGTAGGGACATTTTCAGATTAACTAAAAGCCAAACTACAGTATTTTTATAGTTATTGTTTATATATTTATTTCTACATCTAACGTATCCAAAACAATGACCTTAACTTTAGGGTTTATGTATTATAATGAAAATGTCTCATTTTTACTTGTTTTCACATACGACATGCAATATACAAAATGTAATTGTCCATTGCCTTAAAAGATCGTACCTACACAGACGCGTCCAACCTTTTTAAAAGATGGAAGGCATTCACACTGAGCACTTGTGCCCTCTCCTTTGCAATAAGAGTAGAGACTGCATTGTGAACATGAAGACGTAACTGCATAAGGAGAAAAACAACAGTTAAAATTATTTATTATTATTTCATATATATCATATATAGCATTATATATCTTTCATAATTCTTTTCAACCTCTAGACCTCTGATGATGTTACGTAAGGTAAATTTGTTACCTGATATTTTTCATAATTTCTGGAGTACAAAATATATTTTGCACCATTCAGACTGTTATGCAACCCTTTTTTCAATGTTTCTACTTACAACATATCATTAAAAGAGTTGGTTCTAACTTCAATATATATATATATACTCAATGTCATCAAGAGGAAGTTGTATAGTCACAAATAATCAAACAAAGCTGAGCTATTTGCTTTTTTTAACAATGTGAATAACTGGTGGAGAGCATGCCAAAACGCATGGAAGCTGTAATTGCTAATCGGGGTTATTCCACCAAATACAATTTTTTAATGTTATTTAGCCAAAGCATTAACACAATTTGTGATCAAACATGAAATTCTGCATCATTAAGTTCACGGCGATGCTGCAATGAGTCATTCAGGTGTTTTGAGTGGCACGTGTGCTTTATGAGCAAAAAAAGACGAGAGATCAAAAGACCTTCAATGATCTCAACCACTGGAAATATCAAAACCATTCAGTGACTTGTGCATGATGATCGTCGAAGAACAATCCACAACATTACTGCCATTGTTAGGGTGTCATACGCAACACTCCAGGAAATTCTCATGTTTGATTTGAACATGCATCGCATCTGAGCATCCAAAGCTACTAACCCAGGAGCAAAAGGAACATTGTATCAAAGTCTGCCAAGAACTCCATCAGCTTGCTGTGGATGACCTGTCCACACCAAAAATCATGTCGAGCATCATTACTGGTGACAAAACTTGGGTGTGTGTATGGGTATCACCCTGAGACGAAGCAAAAGTCTTCACGGTGTAAGAGCCCATCCCCTCCACGACTGGAAAAGGTCGGAAAAAGGTCCGCAGCTTGACCCAGTGCATGCTCAACATCTTTTTTGACATTCGCAGCATTATGCATCAAGAATTCGTCCCTAGGGGCCACACCATCATTAGCAAATTATACTGGCAGGTTTTAAGGCATTTAAGAAAGGACGTACGGCGAAAGCGACCAGATCTGTTGTGTAAATCTCGAACTTTTTTGATACCACCATATGTATGTATAATATATAATGTTTAATGTATATATATATAATGTTTGATCACAGATTTCCAGTTTGCCTTCTGTTTGCCATGATTTAAAATATGGAATAATTATGTGCAGTTCAGCCTTTGTTTAGCTTCCTGTTGTACTTCCTGTTTTCCTGGTCCTCCAGCTACAGTCAAACATGTCCCTGATCATTATCACTTCATAGTGTAAAAATAAGCATAACCCAGCACAACAAATTACTGTCCCTCGTATAATTATTTGAACTTTCTTACTATTCCAAGCTAAAACTTGAACTAATTACTGTACTACAGTATGTGATTGTAAGTGTCTACATTTTTACAAGGTGGTACATAGTTCCAAGGTGTATTAAACATTAATCTTTACAGCTGCACATATATACTGTATGAAGCTTATACACTGCCTGGCCAAATAAAAGAAGGTTGTGCATCAAATAAGGAGAACAACTAAGAAGATTTTAAGTTGAAACTCGAACTGAGTTAAGAACCCTTCAACACATTATAAAAGCCTGGAAGCATAGTGTTGAACCTTCAACTTTCAGGAAGATGTCGACGGAAAAATCGCGAAGGGAGAACAATTTGTGAAGCTGCATGGTAAAAATGGGAGAGCATAAAAATTGGATTTTGAAGAAACGTGAAAGGGTCATGTGTAAAAAGGACAAGATTGACCCAACTCAAGAATGATTAGTGTGTCAGGGAAAGAATCACATGAAGCGATGCGCCCATCATGCTGTAAGAGCCTCTGGAGGCATTGATATGATCTGAGGTTGCTGCAGATGGTGACCTGAATGTACTGAATGACCAGAGTATCACATGACTGGATTTTTTTTTTTTGTCCCTGACAGCACATACAAATTCCAGGACTCAAAATGTAAAAGAGTGGTTCTGGGAGCATGAGGAATCAGTTTCACACATGCACTGGCCACCACACTGTGCGTAATCAAAGCTAGAAGTGATGAATGAAATCTTAAAGGAATCTTAAAGGATTTTTTTTTTTTTTTTTGGCTATCCATGTATTTTGTTGTTTTCTTTGACCTTGGTTTTGCTGATTTCTGTTGTATAAATTACTGCATAAAACAAATATACTATAAATACTAAAATCTATAAAAATGCAAACAGCTCAGACAAATATTACATTTTTTAAAAGATTACTCTAACTCCTGAATGATATGGATAAACTAAGATTTGTTTGGCAGTCAGTTTTGCAATGCATTCTGAAAAGTGCATTCTATGGATTGTGAAACAGTATGACACAGGGAAGCACATGCCGTAGTTACAGTATAGCTGGGTGAAAAGTAGCAGTTATAGCTTGGTGTCATGTGGCTGCAAGTTCCAAAGTAGCTACCTCTATATATATATATGAGGTACAATACTAAGCAAAAGTCTTAGTTAAAGCCTCATTTCTTCATATTTTGCTTCCAAAGAGCCAGGCTTTATTGTATTTTTAATGTAATGTCTTGAGGAATAGTTTTCCAGGTGGTTTTTGGCAAGGTTCTGATATATGGCAAGTTTTTGGCTCTCATTTTTAGTCCGGTCCCTGTACCTGGACAGTTAACAGTTTCAGAGATTTTTTTTTTCATAAAGCCGCAATGACCTTCAAATCATTTAAGCCTAAAAACATCAAAATTAAGGCTGAACCAGTTAGAAACAGGTGCAGGTGATGAGAAATGATCAGTATATTTGTAATGTTGAGTGGTTGGAACAAATGAGAGGGGAAATGAGGTTGCTGCTGAGGTTGTTACACAACCCCCTTTTTTGAATTTATCTTTAGGAACATTGCAGCCGTAGTAATGTAGTAATGTAGTAATGTAGTAAAATGTTGTTTCTGCTTCTTTAATTTGATCTACATCATTTAGTTTAATAATACTATAACTTAATATGAAGAAATGAGGGGTCGCTTAAGACTTTTGCACAGTACTGTATATTTATTTTTTCCCACATATTCGTTTCCTGAAACATTTTAATGATCTGACATGATAAACAGGGATATAATCAACCTTACTTTGGTCACACTTTGGTCCTGAATAGGGGGGCTGACAGTAACACCTTCCGTCTCCATCTGGACCCGAATTACACTCTCCATGCACACAATCACACACTAAAGCAAAGGTACAGAACCACGCATCAAGACGCATAAAAACCATGTATAGCAGAACATAAACTCATAACATGAAGATCAATACATGTGAGAGTGACAGAACTAATTTCATATAATGTACACTTACAAATAGTATGTACAAAAGGTTTATTGGGTTGCATAGTAGAAAGCGAAAAACAAAGGCAAACAGTCATTACAACACTAAAATATTTGGCCGTAATAATGGAATCTGCTGTGCATTCTGAGGAGACAATTCAAACACGACAGGAAAAGTCAGTATTAAAATCATCACACACCTGAGCTGCAGCGCTCACCGTAGTTCTTCTCATTAGAGCATTTCTGACACGCAAACCCAGTGTAGCCCTCCTGTAAATACATTCAGTCATACACATGATCTCTACTGTATACTGTAACACAAAGCACAAGGGAAACTGGAGAGTACTTTACTACACTAAAAAGGAGAGATACAGGGAGCTGCGGTTTGAGAGCAAAAAGGCATCCATCAAACACAAACTCTACACTGCAGACTGATACTGAGACTACACACACATTGTTCAAGGCCACATCTTAGCTCCTGTGAAAGAATAGCTGCTGTGTGAAGCTGGCATCTTTCAGAAGTGCCTGTTCACACATATTTTTGTTGACATTGTTGTTGTTGTTTTGTGCGTGTGCGTGTGTGTGTGTGTTTGGTGATCCTCACTACTGCCTTGAGTTAATAAGATCAGATTTATTTTAATGAGGTTTCTGTGGTTTCTTTGAGATCATACAACATACTGAATTTAAATCTTATTCTGACATCGCCACCCATCCCAACCGAATAAATAAATAAACAAAGAAATTAATTAATTAATTAATAATAAATAAAATCTTTTTGCTACTGACTTTTAAGATACCAAAAGTTCTGATAAATTGCTCATGTAGTTAGTTTAAATATGTCTGTTATATATAGTAGGAGGTAGTAGAAGGAAAAAATATTGAAAAACTTAACTACGGTATGTGTGCTAAATGAAAAAAATTATCTTTTTATTTAATTTTGTCTTTTTTTATTTTTTATTTAAATACTGTCTGTATCAGGAGCGTAACTAGAATAAAGCTAGACCTAGACCTAGCTAGCCACATACCAAAACTATTCCTCTACGTGAGTCACTTGTAAACTTAGTTAATCAGGAACCGCAAACAGAACTATCAAATTATAGACAGAAAATTAGACAAATCACAAAACAATGTAATTGTTTTTAATGGCTCATGTTTTCTGTAGGCCACAGGTAAGCTTGAGCATTTAGGCGGCCTTGCCAATAGTAATAAATAACAGGTATGCATTACATAACAACCGCAATACTGTATGTTCTGTGAAATAGGACGTTATACGATTTGGATGTTGTGCGAACACCACATTATATATTGCATGTGGTAAACTTAATGTGTGCAACATTCTGTTTCACTCCACACTAATCGGTATGAATCTTTTATATGGATTCTTATGGATTCTTTTTCTCTCTTGCCCCTACTTTCACTTAGACTGGTTTTGCTGCGTTTGAGAGCCACGATCCACTTTCAGTAGGTTTTCTAAAGTAATTTAACCTGAGAAATACCACTACAGCACTTCTCAGCTGATCCATGTGCTGTGTGCGGAAAGTTGTTGCATTTATATTGCCCGCTTATGTCCACTATACATGTGTTATATGTGCATAACTGTACGACGTGTCCACATGTAACTACAAGTAGTAGAGGAGGCTGATAAAAAAACAAAAAGATTTTGTATTGCTTATAATATTTCTCATGATCTTCAACATTTGGTGTGATTAACTAGGTTTGGTGTGCAACAAAACTTTATCCTGTATACAGGATCGTTTGGCCTTCCTGGAGCCTATCCCAGAAGACTTAGAGCACAAGGCGGGGTACATCCTGGATGAGATACATCTGTAATATTATTTAATAAAATTTTATTTGTCAAAAGGTGATTAGTTTTAAATGACCAGTTTGTTACCCAGGCTCCAACTCTGTCCTGTATTTAGGGGTGGACTGATTGCACATTACAGGCAGATTACACCACACGGCTCAGGTTTGTGTTTGTAGTTCTGCAATGAGAGCAACTATGCTCGGTATGCTGTTGATATGGCAATCGCCAATGTTTTTCCCCCCATCAACCAAGAAAAATGGTTTGCCTATTTGTGTAAAGCAGTTTTTTTACTGCTGAACAAAAGCAAAAGTTAAACTCAAGATCTCGAGCAAGCATGGATTCTGACCATCAATGGGAATGAATTGATTAAATTTGCAAGACAAATTTAAAACTTGATATGGAAACCATGACAAAGTCACAGAACAATGCAGAACTACTGTAGCCATGCCATTATTATTACTCACTCACTCACTCACTCATCATCTATACCGCTTTATCCTGTATTCAGGGGGGCCTGACCCTATCCCAGGAGACTTGGCACAAGGCGGGTCACATCCTGGACAGGGTGTCAATCCATACACTCATTCACACACGACGGGCAATTTGGGAACGCCAGTTAGCCTAATCTGCAGGTCTTTGGACTGTGGGGCGAAACTGGAGTACCCGAAGGAAGCCATTATTATTAGTATAATAATAATAATAATAATAATAATAATAATAATAATCTTTAATTCTAACCAAATTTTTATAAATTACCTCACACACACAGGTGCCATTTCCTGATTCCCCATCCATGCAGGTGCCATGCCAGTTACAAATTTTCCCTGACACACTAGGACATGCTAAACAAATAAAACATTGTGTTAATACACAGTGCATTCTATGTAGCATTCTCAAGCAAAGTCAATATCTGAAGACAGAATTAGATCTACTGTACAGTTATCAAACTCACATGAGCACAGAGACCCGAAGAAGCCAGGACAGCATCGCTTGATGAGAGTGACTTTCTCACAGGAGCGAGAGCAACCAGGCAGCTCCAGAACTCGTTCACCAATTTGCACTGTGTAGCTGAGAAATCAGACACAACACACTTGGTGTTTCAAAACTACTTATCCAATACACTTGGTGCACAATATGTTATACTGGCAAATCTATCTAATTCTTTTATTTTTTTTATGAGGTTATTACCAATCAAAGGGAATATCATTTAGAGGTTTTAGACGTTTTTTGCTTCTTTCAAAAAATATGTATATTGCAAGGCATGTTCAAGTCAAACCGGGATTAGTCAAATCATGAGCAGACGAATGAGAGCTTAAAACTAAATGACATTTCCAGGAGACTTCAAGCACAATATGGTGATGAAACTGTTATCTGCAGTAAAACATTTGAAATTTATGCAAACATTTTAAAGAAAGTCCCTCATCCGTGAATGACGATCCCATTCAAGGTGGCTCAGAGATCACTGCAGTTGTTCCCATGAACATTCAGATGATCCTAAAATTAAATCTACAGATAATTTGTCACCTAAACAACAGGACAAGCACCAGCATGTTGGGTAGCAAAACACAGAAGAGCTAATCTGCAGAGAGATAAGGAAACATTCTGACACGGAAGGCCAGGATGTCCGATTGTGGCTCCAGAATACTGAGAAAACTTTCTACCTTGATTATATCCAAGCACTAGTGATAGCAGGGAATTATATGGAGAAATAAAGGGAGTTTTTACTCTCATAACTGGATTCTTTTAGTCTGCATCTAAAGGGGTAGTTTGACTTGAATGCCTCAAGGTAGGGGAAAAAAACTATTGCGATTGTTTTGGGCATTAGTTACAATGTATAGAAATAGGTTTGATAATCTTAAAACATTTGAAATACTAAATGAATTTGATTATATTCAAGAATTTTTTTTTTTTTTTTTTTGCTGCACAGAAAATCAGAGCCATCAGGAGAACTGATCAAAGGATTAACAAAAATGAATGACAATATTGGACAAATCATATTCGGTGCCCAGTGTTGTATTTATTACTGTAGTTCTTTCCTGTAGTCATAAGTCAAGCATAACTAACTGCATGAAAAGATAATCTCACACTCACTTTAGAAGGAATCCTCAGTAAGTCAGTTTCATAAAATTGCAGAAGTCTATGTTTTTAAAATGAACATATTCCTATGTACAACATTTGTAGAATTCCATTTCCTACCTGCAACCCAGTATGATGGCTAACACGGAGTGCCTCAGCTTTAACTTTATTACTGTTTTTATCTCAGCACTGTACTTCTGACAACTTTTACAGATAACTGTGTGCCGTACAGTGTCAGGAACCAAATAAACAAGTCTGTTTAAAAAGCCGAACTACTCGGTGCAGTGTGAGGCGAATGTGTAATGATTTAGGCATGCAGCTTGGGCTACTTTTATCCAGTAGAGAATAACATTGTTGAAAAGCACCATTTAGAGTTTGGCTGATTGATTAATAAGGGGAATATTGATAGAATTTTCTTGATCACTGGCGTGTCAATTCTCACCTTTAAACTGCAAAAGTTTTATTTTGCATCATAGTGACAACTACTGTATATGGAACAGGATTTCTTTCCTGCTGAAGGAAGCTCGAAAAGATATCTGAACAACATTAGAGCCAGCTGGATGAGAAGTCATTTACCGGCACTCAGCATCAGTCGAAGTCTTCCTGAAGCCTTGTGGGCAGACGATAGCAGGTGCAGCAGCACAAGACGTACACAGAGTGGAGTGGCGGACAGTGCGGGGCTCATCACAGCGATTCGAGGTAGCCTTCAACAAATCAGATCATGAAAGCAACTGTAGTCTAACATCTAAAGTAACGGTAAACCGTCGAAGGGAAAACAAGAAGTCTAGATACAGCAAAGAATTCTAAAGATACTATAACTGTAAAACAACTTACCTCAGTGTGTAAACTGCCCAGCACTGTGAGTCCTAAAATGAGGAGATAACGCATGGCTGCTTTCTGAGATCAAAGAACTCCTAATATTCTCAAAGATAAGCATTCATTTGAAAAATTTCCACCCGAACCTCCTTTAAAGCATGAGTTACGGGGCAGGATGGAGAAGTTTCACTCTTCCATGTCCAACAAGTTCCTTTCTGCTTTTGGGGAAAGAAGTTTATTCCTGGTGAGCAAGGGAGGTTCTCCTACTGACCATGCACCATTTCAAAAAAAGAAGAGAACGAGTAAACGATCTCTTCCTGACAGGAAAATGGACGGATTTCCTCTGCAATGTCTGTTAGGAAATCCGTACTTGTCAACTGACTGCTATGCGACGTTCAGCAAAATACCAACCCGAGAGTGACAATTAGGTGAATTTTTTTTTTGTTTAGAAGTGTAAATGTACTACATACAGACGCATGTTAGTGCAGATACACGTTCCATGTGAGTTTTGCATGAACAACAGTTTATACATTTACATCCTGAAAAAATGCTAACTTACAGTATATCATTAAATTTGTAGAGAAAATACATGTATGTAGTAGTCGATTCTGTGCAAAGATCCAACATTAAAAACATTTAAAGGATTTATCACATAAACAGTATTATTTAGCATTTTATCATTTTAAAAACCAGGATCATCAAGTGATCACGATCAACAAAGCTGAAGTCGAAATGTTGTCTTTAGTTAAGTTTTTAGCTCATGTAATTATTTTTTAACTCAGTTGAAACCACTAAAAATATACTGTATGAGGTGGCCTTGTGCTCTTTACACTGGAGGACTGCTTCCCATTTCACATCCATAACACATTTTTTTCACCAACATTCTACAGTTGCTGAGCATAATAAATAAGTCATCGCTTCAGAAGAGCTGGCCTGATTTTTTTTTTTTTTTTTTTTTTTTAAGGAATTGGGTTAAGAATTGTTAGAATCTGGAAGGATCATGGTGAACTCTCAACGTCATGTAAAAAAAAATGTAGTGAAAGTAAAATAATGAATGACTATAGTGACGTGATCAGAGATTAAACACTTTTTGCATTGTAAAAAAGAAATCTGCAGAAATCACAGCTATCTTTAATTGTGAAAGTAAGATGATTTACACACACAAGATTGGGACTAGTGATGCCAGTTGGGGGGGGGAAAATGCTTCGATTTGTTAGCGAGCATAATGATTGGATTTTAGAGCAATGGAAAAACGTCATGTGGTCTAATGAGTCCAGCTTCACCCTATCCCAGAGACATGGGAATGTCAGTGTAAAAAGGGGAGTGCATGAAGCAATGCACCCATCATGCATAGTGCCCTCTGGAGGCAGTGTTATGATCTGGGGTTGCTTCAGTTGGTGAGGTCTACAGTACAGTAGGTTCAGCATTGTTAGGTAGCAATAAAATAAAGTCAGCTGAATGAGTGTACTGAATGACCAGGACCCGAATTCACAAAGCTTCTTAAGCCTAAAAGTTGCTCCTAGTGATGAAGATGAAATTCTAAGAAAATTCTTAGAATTATGACATTTTCTTAGAATTTCCCCTTAAATTTAGGACTAAATCTTAGTAAAGATAAAAAATGATTCATGAACCATCTTAGCCCTAAAACAGCTCCTTAGTACTTAATTGTTAAGAATAGAGACTTTTAAGAAGTCCAGTTTAATTATTTTAAGAGTTTCTATATCAGAGGACAAAATGGTGGAAAGAAGAAATATTTTCAAACACTGAACGTAAAGCAAAAAGTAAACCCTGCCCTTGTGACCAGTTTAGTTTTCTTAAATAGACTGTCCTGTAATCATGTAAATTGGTGAGCCATTTTGCTCCCATCAACCTGAAATGGACTGCAAATAATATAATCAGTATGGTGAATAAATAAGAACTTAAATATGGTAACAACTGCAACATGTGCAACTTAGTCCTCATTTATTTGCCAAAGTTATCCATAAAGTTATTACAGTTTTTCCCCGTTCTATACACACAAATGAAAAAATGGAACTTTTCACACAATTCTGTAAACTTGGCGCTCATATATCAACAACATGAATCCAAACTTCTAAACTCTACACACAATCCCATCGGTCTCACTCAAATATTATTTAGCACACTGTGTTCACATTGCAACACCCTAATTAGTATCACTCATGCTGCACCTGTGCAAACACAATTGGAAAAACACTTCAATCAATTGTCAGAATATAAAAGAAGACTCAAGTGACAGGTGTTAGGAAACAAGAACACAACGGAAGAGGACAAGTCGAGTGAGAGGAGTCCTAGCGGGCTTTGGAGGTTATCAAGGAGAAGGAGGAAGAGGACGGGAAATCACTCATCGTCTATACCGCTTTATCTTGTATACAGGGTCACGGTGGCCCGGATCCTATCCCAGAAGACTTAGGGAACAAGGCGGGGTACACCCTGGACAGGGTGCCGATCCATCACAGGCACACACAAACACACTGCAGTTAACCTAATCTGCAGGTCTTTGGACCGTGAAAGGAAACTGGAGTACCCTGAGGAAACTCACCAAGCACGGGGAGAACATGCAAACTCCATGCACACAGTGGCGGGAATTCAATCTGCCTGGGAATCGAACCCAGACCATGGCGGTACAAGGCAACAGTTCTAACCACTAAGCCACCGTGCCGGAAGGCAAACCAATATTCCCAATAAAATATGTGCAACTTTGGTGGACCATCACCATCATAATTATTACAGTAATCCAAGCCTTTAAAATAGCTAAGTTTCAAGTTTATTGTCATATGCACACCCCCCTCCCACCCCCCCCCCCACACACACACACATACACACACACGCAATGAAATTCTTCCTTTGCTGTCCACAATGTCACAAAAAGTAACCAAGTTTTACATGACAGTAATTACAGTATACCATAACTTTTTGGTTTTCTATGGACATTTCCTATGCTCACAGTAATGTTCCCTATTGCGTAATGCTTTATAGACAGTAAAATGTGTATTTAATAGTATGCATATACTTCATATAATTCACAGAACAGAAAGCTGACCAGCAAAAGGTGAAAGATACCAGAAATGCACAGACGTGAAAAGACCACGGTAATTTACATGGTTTTGGAAAATGATGCCATCACCCTAAGGGAAATCAGAGACAGAGGCCTTGGAAGTCCCATGTTCATATAGCAAACTCTTACCAGTACAGCCTGTTTGCAATCGACCTGAATCATCACCTGCTGAGGATGAAACGAACATCTTGTTCTATTTCCTGATGCCAGAGCTGTTCCCTATGATAATATCTTGATTGACGAGGTTGTGCTCAACCTGCAGAAGACCAGGTGGCAGGAGAGGAACATTATTGGCAACCGTGTTGTTGTCACTGTCCCTGGGATGCATGGCGGAAATGTCACCATGTGTGCCGCACATTTTGCTCAGTGTGGGGTCATGCATCACCATGCAAAACATGGTCCATATAACACTCCCGGTTTGCTAACATTCCTCTTACTAAGCTCAAAAATATTGCATCCTCCCACAGGAAGAAGAACCAGAGCAGCCCACGTAGGCTTGCGATTTGGGATAATATGAGTTTCCACCAGGCATCTCTGCTCATGTTTTATAGCGCTGTATTGTACCTTCCACCATATTCACCATTTCTAACTCCAATAGAGGAGTGGAATGTGTAAGAACGCAGACTCCACATACATGTGGCACTTCTCCAGGCAATGTACAGTAACACCATTCACCCGAATGAAGGCCAGGGATGGATCTGCCATGGCAGGCACTATTTTCCTTGCTGCTTGACCAATGTGCAGCCAATGTGGATAAGGTTCTCTGGCCTGACCTGGTTGCATTTTTATTGCATTTTGCAATTTTAATATTTTTTCTGTCAAACAGCTAAACACCTTGTGTTGCACTCACTCACTCACTCACTCATCATCTATACCGCTTAATTCTGTATTCAGGGTCACGGGGGGCCTGGAGCCTATCCCAGGAGACATAGGGCACATGGCAGGGTACACCCTGGATAGGGTGCCAATCCATCGCAGGGCACAGACACACACATACACTCACTCATTCACACACTATGGGCAATTTTGGAAACGCCAATTAGCCTAACCTACATGTCTTTGGGAGGAAACCCACCAAGCACGGGGAGAACATGCAAACTCCATGCACACAGAGACGGGAATCGAGCCTGGCCGGGGATCGAACCCGGACCCTGGCGGTGCAAGGCGACAGTGCTAACCACTACAATGATTTGTTTTTTTGATTTACTCACATTGGTGAAATTACTGGATTCCATCTGAAGTTTAAAAGTGGTCATGTGTTTTTATGATGTTCTTTAAGACATAGGCATATGATAGCTGTGTGTCTTGTTTTTGTTGAACGTGGTTTTGAATGCTGAATAGTTTTGAATGCTGAAGAGTTTTGAGAAATTGAGAGTTTCTGGTTAAACGTTGGGGACCCTGTGCAAACCAGTAAACTCAATAGATAATAAAATGCTTGATGTGCAGAAAAGCACCAAAAATGTGTGATTGGATGAAGGGGGGGGGGGGGGGTTGCGGACAGGTCTGGCACTATACATAGTGCTGCGTAATCAGAATAATGCTTTCCTTTCCTGACATTGTTTTTCTTGCAGTTTTAACAGAACACTGTTAAAGTAATAAATGTGCTGTCATCAGCCAAAGTAGGCCAGTTCATAAGTCCACCATTATTAACAGGAATTTGTGATATATTTGCAAACTGAGATCCAACTTATGTCATATAAAAAATAGATAAATATGAAATTTGAAATAAATCGTGTTAAGATTGCATAGGATTTAATAGCACTTTGACTATAATTTTTAAAGGTTGTGTTATACAGAACATCCAGAAATTGTGTGAAATATTGAAACATTTTTAAACATATGCATTATTGTGCTACAGTGCAGATGTTGCACCTCTGACAAGAGATATAGTTATGACTAAAATCACAGGTTCACATCAATGCATTTGTTTTAGTATTTTAGGATTTCTATAGTAAGTACTGTTCAGTTACATGATTTAACAAAGAAGAACATGTAAGCCTTGATGTGGTGTAGTTTTTCAGGTTTCCTCTGTGACAAGCCTTTTTATTGTACACTAGAAAAAAAAGAGGAATGAATACTTATAGTTATAGTTGATATAAGGGAATTGTTTTGGATGTGTCCAAACAACAAATATAACTATAAATGTATAAAATGTAAAACATATTATAATCTGGTTGATTACTGTAGTACAAATAATAAAACCTTGTGGAAGGTGGCATCACAGTAAATAATTATGATTATAAAGAATATGAACTAATTGGTGTCAAAAAAAAGTTTTATGGTAGCAGGTTTTCATTTTTACTACTGTTATTAATGTACAAAAAACATAAAAGCTTTTAGGATTTACACTTTTGTTTTTTGTTTTTTTTTACATGAATTCTTGATGTCCAGGACTGTTTAGGGAAGTGTTACATGTCAAAGCAACATTCACATAAATACCGAGACCCAAGATTTCCCAGGACAACATTGGCCAGAACATCACGCTTTCTTTCCATAGTGCATCCTGGAGGCATTTTATCCCCAGGTACGCAATGCACATGCATCTGGCCATCGAAAGACATAAAAGAAAATATGATCGCATAGAGTCTAATTAATCTAGCACCTGTTTTGAATGAAATTACAAAAAAAAAAAAAAAATTCCATGACATACATTTTTTTATATGCTCTCTCTCTCTCTCTCTCTCTCTCTCTCTCTCTCATATTGCCGAAAGTATTTGCTTATATAGATACACAGATAATATGCTGTGTCATTCAAAGGCATGGCTTCAAGTCTAAAGTTTTGGAGTGTCCACAAAAATATTTGTGCATTGACAGGACTGAACACCACTCTGTGCTCTGACCTTTAGCACAGCACACTCTGCCTTCCCTGGAATAACAGGATGCAATGAGGTCAAAAGGGATGCAATGCCCAGCGTTGCTTCCGCACCCAACATCACTTTTGTGAAAACTAAAAATGTATCCATATTCAAAATCATTAGCATAGCATAAGAGTGAGTATATCATGTATGTTAATGAGTTGTTCATCTTTGCATATACGACACACATTACTGTCCAGTTCATTTATCAATTTTAACAGGGTGAGTCTGTGGTACAAAATCTACAGAGAAGTTGTTTGTAAACAGACTATATTTAAGCCTGAAACCTTAAAATCATATATATTGCTTGTGTAGCTACAGTATATATTTGATTAAACTAATTTGCATTATAATGTTTTCTTTTTAATCACGCATTGCTGAATGGAAAAAGAAGGATAGAATACTGCTGACTGTCATGGTAGTGTGCAGAGAATCCTCTTAAACAAAGGGTGTTGCGTTTAAGGTCAATCGGTTTATCTTCCCTAACTGCTAGATTGCAAAATATGCACAAAACCTTTCTCTCAACACTTTTCTTTTGTTTAACGCACACAGCACATTTTAGTCGGTGCAATTTCTTGGATACACTGTGTTTTGACACTAAAATGGCAGTTTATTAGCTCCATTAAGGTGATCCGTTGTGAGCACATTGTAGGTGTACAG
>JAAGKR010004695.1:0-58344 GCA_011419295.1 Clarias macrocephalus
TGAATATCTATGTTAACTTGTGATACTGTTTTTGATGTTTTGGGGATGGATTGGCTGAGGTGGTGTGTGTGAGGAGTGCGAGGAACCCAGACACAGCTCACGGTCTTAGTGAGCTTGCCTCGACCACCTTGTCTCTCTCTCAGAAATATAAACTCTCTGTATACCATCATCTATACCGCTTTATCCTGTGTACAGGGTCACGGGCAGAGGTGTGTAGAGTAACCAAAAAAATTTACTCAAGTAAGAGTAGCTGTACTTCAAAATAATATCACTCCAGTAGAAGTAAAAAAGTAGTCATCCAAAATATTACTCAAGTAAGAGTAAAAAAGTATTTGGTGACTACTCAAGTACTGTAAATATCAGATTTTTTAGAAATTATAATAATTATATATTAGTGTGTGTGCGTATACACACAGTCTCACACACACACACACACACACACACACACACACACACACACACACACACACACACACACACACACATATATATCTATATCTATATGTGTGTGTGTGTGACTGTGTGTATACGCACACAAACTAATATATAATTATTATAATTTAGTGTGTGTGTGTGTGTGTGTGTGTATATATATATATACAGTACACAGTGTATATATATATATATATATATATATATATATATAGTATAATTCAAATAATTATATATGCCAACATTGCAACATGCAATTTTCAGTGAAACAGCTAAACTTACTGCAACATATTTCCTCAGGTTAGAAGTTGTATTTTTATATGCTGAAGTGTCTCTCTTTTATATCTCTGTTGTCTTTTGTCTCTTTTGTAGAATAAATAGTAGAAGATTAACGAGTGGAGTGTAGCCGAGTGTACAGTACATACATACAGACAGACTGACAGACCTAAAGACAGACATACAGACAGAACATTTTCTGGGAGTGGTTTCTAGTCCTGCAGTGCACGAAACATAAAGACAACACTTAAAGAGCAAGTTCTGTACAGACAAAACCTTTCTTTTATTCATGTAGACAAAGTGCGTCCCTATTGACTAGGTTGACTGAAATGCATTTAGGCGCTTAATCCAACTGGCACATAGTTGCTCATACTTCACTTCTACTCAACATTTGGTTTTACTTCTGGCGGATACCAAAGTACTGCTAAATTCTGTCTGGACAGTCTGGCGTGATGCTGTGACAAGTATTTGGCTGGACAGACATACAGACAGAAAGAATGATTTTCCAAGACGGGTTTCGGGTTTCGATTCATCCAACGTATGAAACATAAAGACATAATTCTAACCAATGCATAGATAAAACCTTTCGTTTGTTTATATAGATAATTGAGATGTGATTACAGATTATGGAACTGCACATGATGCTTCATCTTTGACATTAGATAGATAGATAGATAGATAGATAGATAGATAGATAGATAGATAGATAGAAAAAAAGGGCGGGGCAGGCAGAATGTAATTGTAACTTGAAATTCTGTTCTGTGATAGAAATTATTATTATTATTATTATTATTATTATTATTTGCATAAAGAATAATCTTTTGACTGAGCATAAATATATTTCTTCCTTTCGGTAAGAAAAAATATATTCTATATTTTATATTTATAAAATTATATAAAGAAGTGCATTATTTTTTCATAGAACAAACAGTCACTTTTCTCTTTCACACATTCTGTCTTTATTATCATTAATACTCATTAAGTAGGGAAGACTCTATATTTAACGATATATTTCAGATTAAATATACAACATAGTTACATTTGTACAGGCTGAAGGTATCTCAGATCACTATTTCCTCTCGTCTAAAGTGTGTTTTATTAACAGTGTATACACATCACATCTTTATTGCATAGAGATTTATCAGTTTATCTCCCCGAGTTATCAACTATGATTGGATCACTGTCTGACCGCACAGAACTCGATCAGGCGACTTAATATTTAGAGTCAACATTCCGTAATACCTTAGATAATTTAGCTCCAGTTCACACACGCTCTTCAAAACAGATCGCTCGAGAATTAATACGTAAACAGCGTCAAACTAAATTTACGTATTTTTAAATGATGAGCTATAAAAAAAATCCTGAACTCAGTAATAAAAATTAATCAGTAAGACCACTACATAAACCTCAATATCAATAACATGCAGTAGTCAGGATGTCATAAACTTTTTAAATTAGACAAGGAATTTAGGCTTTGAAAACCACACAATTTAATAAACATTAATGTAGATGATAGTCTAACCATATCAGATCAGAACCTATAATACGTTACTCCGCTTCAAGAGACTGAACTCATTTCACACATCTCTTATGCAAAATCATCATCTTGTGTATTAGATCTTATATCTTCACATTTTCTCAAACAGATTGTGCCAGAAATAACTGAACCCCTGTTAAAAATAATTAGCTCTTCACTCGGCAGTGGGTACATAGCAAAATTTTTTAAATTAGCAGTAAATAAACCACTAATTAAGAAACTTGACCCCTGTCAGCTGTCCAACCACAGGCCGGTATCAAACCTCCCCTTTATTCTTAAGATGCTAGAACATTTTCATTTCAATCTTTCATTTAAAGCTCAAGTAGATTGTCACGTTTCTTAAGGTGATGTAGGCGAGGCGTAGGCGCAGAGGTAATGACTTTTAAAGATGTTTTTCTTAATCATAAAGACACGAAACATAAACAAACAGACTTTACATGAAAATAAACTAAACAAGAGTCTACACAAACTAACCAAAGAACTATAAACTAAACTGGCATGAACCTAACTAAGGAACAGGCCAGCATTTCACAGGTATAATCCAACAGATGCAAGACATGAAACAGGCTATTTAAAGTCAAGCTAATGAGCCACCTCGGTTCAGGTGAGTGCTCCCGTCAGCTGACCGAGGTGCATCCTGGGAAACGGAGTCCAAAACTAACAAAAAAACACATAAAGAGTCTCTGGGCGCAAGGCGCCCTCTAGGGGTTAACCCTGACATAGATAAGATAGCCGAGATGGATAGCATTCTTCCATCTCAGAAATATAGCCAGAAAAACAGAAGATATGAGAACATCACCCCTGATTTCGCATTGATTTTAAAATTGATCCGGCCAGTTTATACACTATAACTATAAATATATAACAATAACGATTAAAGTTAAAATAAGACTGAGATTGATTGCACATGACAGTATTGCAGTATTGAGTCTGAGTATTGAGTCAGTATTGAGTATTGACTCTATTATTGTGTTGTCTGTGTGTATAGTGCAAATAGTTCCTAATATTCAGTGACAGTGTTTGTTAGTGTTTATTTCTCGATTGGCTCGGGAGTAAAAACTGTTCCTGAGTTTGTTTGTGTGTGATGTGACGGACCTGAGGCATCTACCAGAGGGCAGAAGGTCAAGCAGATGGTGTCCAGGGTGGGTCGGGGTTCTCAGTGTGTTGATTTGCTCGGCTGCGGCAGCGAAAGCTGAATAGCTCTTCCAGGAAGGGTAGCGAGCAGCTGAGAGGTGTTGATTACCCTCTGATGGGTTTGCCTGTCTGCTGCATAGCAGCTGCTGTTCCATACAATGATACGGCACGTCAGCACGCTTTTAATGGAGCAGCAGGAGCAGAAAAACTGCAGATTCTATTATGTAAAATAAATGTGTGTCAGGAAGACAGGTAGACAGAGTGTGGGTCTGTCTACCTGTGGGTCTGGCTGTCTATGGGTCTGTCTGTCTGTCTGTTATCTGATGTTTGGGTGCAACAAGTCTGAAATCCTTGGTCAGACATGAAGAGGGACAGTGTGAAGACTGGAGACTCATGTATTTAGAATTTTACTTAATACATGCATGATAACATCGCTTGTTGTAATAAACATGTTGCAGAGGTTAAAGGGATTAGGTTGAGGACAGACGATGTAGTTTCGGACTCTGCCCCTAGTCCTGTCTGTCCCTGCTGTCCCCTCGCAGAGCTCAGAACTCAGAGCTAAGAGGAGCAGATACAGAACAGCATCACTTCATCCACATATGTTCTGTTCTTTGCCCTATGCACATCTTTTACTGTATACTGTGTACGGTACAAACATTGACACACAACCTCTTTATCATACGTGATTCACACACTTTATGTATTTCGCTGCTCTGTTTACATTTACATGTCATTTGCGGTCTGTATTTAATCAGTATGTGTAAAAACATACATGGCCAATGAACCTGGTTCTGATTCTGTTTCTGATACTGTAGCCGAGTGTTAGTGTTTTTAGTCTGATTCAGCAGCTACAGGAAGCCAGTGGTGGGAGAGCAGTAGCGGGGAGGTGTGGGGAGAATGTGGTAAGATGGTGCAGCTGCGTCCCAGATCAGCTGCAGGGAGCGAATTGAGCTCAGAGGAGCACACCAGCATGGAGTGAGCTGCAGGAGACCAGTTTTGAAATGACAAGCAACTGAACAAACACCTGAGTTTCCTCGGTAGAGAGAAATGAATGAATGAATCCTTCTGATGTTGCAGAGAAAACATCGACATTAGCAGGTCAGGTTATCAGTGAGAGCAGAGAAGGACACATGGTCAGGTCATAAACAGCCATCAGACCCCAGACAGGGCAGAACATCAGAGTAGTGTTACAACATTTACACACTGACTAATAATGCTTTAAAAAAAAAAAAAAGGGACTGAGAGCTGCATCAGAATTTTAAACACTTTATGTTACACACTCATAAGAATAATTTACTGTACAAATAATAAATCTATTCATATCCAGCTTAGTGCTTCTTGTGTACTTACAAATGAATTTGTATTAAAAATGATTTTAAAGGGTATTTCTACTTGAAATGTGTGTAACAACTTAGAGGATCGGGGAATGAAGTGCTGGAGGCAGGTGAGAGATACCACATGTATGTAATGCATTATTAACACGTTTTAGTAGTTTTGGATCACTCTGGGCCCTCGGGGCTTGGCTACATAGGTCCACTGGGGGGTGCTGTGGTGTCTATCACCAGCACATTAGCAGCGGATCCTTTGGATGCTTTGGGTTGTGGGACGAGGCCTCCGTGGATCTGAGTTGTTTGGCTCGATTGGGGATTTTGGAGGCCTGGTCTGGGGGTCTTGTGATCTTTTCCTACTGGGCCCCGGGCACAGTGATCTGTGGTGCACCAGGTGTTATGGTGTCTTTCTGTCACTGCAAATGTTGAATTGTGCTAGAATGGTGTTTCTGTGAGATTGGACCTGACGGGCTGACCTTTGGTCCCCTGTAGGAATGAATGAGCCTTGGGTGCCACCAGTTTACTGGGGTATAACTGATAATCACAGTTAATAACATTTGTTGTGCACTAATGTTTTGGCTTATCAGAATAAATTAACTAACTAATTCATTCATTTATTCATATCTGACTCTCTCGTGTTTGTGTAACGTTGTGTATAAACTGACTCAATAATCTGAACTATGATTAATTGGCTTCAAACTGTGTAACTGATAACAAGCTGCTGTGGGTTAATACTTAAAAAATAACACACTAAACAAATAACATACATACTTTGATAACTATTAAACTGTTTGACTTATTAATGAACATGTTAAACATTGTAAAAGTTGATAAATAGATTTAATGTTGTAAAAGTCAAAACCTTGACACTGGAGCCTCCTTCCATTTAATGGTGAATAAATGCCTCATAAAAAGTGTCTTCACCTTAGTAATTATACATGTGGTTTAGTTTCTCATTATGCTCAGGTTCTCTGGAGCATTCAGTCCAGTAATGAGAGAGTAATACTTTAGAATGAACGCAATAGTATAAATTTATAATGTATACATTGTGTATTTGTTTTAATTATGCACTCAAATTTAATAAAATGACTTTTATTAGCTGCAGCTAATACAATTATCAGCTTGGGGTGTTTCGTAGCATTATGAGCTAGGTGACCCACTCTCAGAATACACAGACAAACACTGAGAGATATGAGAGAGGAAATAAAATCTGACACTGTGTTAAGATTAGAAAACAGTTACAAATTAACTGCCATAAAATCAGTCAATTGAATAGAAATATAATTATTGCGCAGCTGGCGATGACGCAGGTGCTTAGGCCGGTCATCGCTTGTGTAGGACGTGTAGTGTGTGTCTATGTGTGTGTGTGTAAGATGTGTAGTATGTCTCGGTGTGTGTGTGCGTGTGTGACGGATGTGCAGTGTATGTAGTGTATGTGTGTGTAGTAAATGTGCATGGGATGTGTGTGTGTGTGTGTGTGTTTAGTTTAGTGTATGTAATGTGTGTCCATTGCGTGTATTTTGCAAAAGACCTTCTGAACCGTTTGAAATATCAAAAATCTCTTCACAATTTTGCATCCTCAGAGTTTTGAGATAATATGGGGTAGTGTTCTATCAGTTTTCCTACTTGTCAGAATTTCCTACCGGTAGAAAAAAGAGATAGTTATACCGGTCTGTCCTACATTATCAAAATGGACATAAGACTGGCAAAAAACTGCAATACTCAGTTTTAAGATGGGCAGCAGATTCCTGACACATGATGGTACTTCATCAGAATGTAATTCCTACAGTTGTAACATGGGTCCAAAGGAAAGAAAAAACCTACTACCCTTCAATTCACAGGTGAACTGTTAAATATAGGTATGTGAATCAAATAAAATGTAAATTAAAACCAGAAAACTATGAAATACCTCAGTAAATTCGCTAATGAATGAATTTATGTGCAGGATGCTAAGCTAGCAAAGCTTGATGTAATTTAATGCGCATGCGCAGAAAGCCTTGGTAGGGTGAATTGATGGAACACCGGGTTTGGTGGTGATCGTAAAGGGGCAGGTAAAAGTAGGATGTGTAATCTATGTGTGTGTATACAAACAAATAGTGAAAGACTTGTGATTAAGTATGTTTGGTTTATTGTATTTGTTATCTGATTCATTTACATTGCTTGATTGTTTTTTTTTTTTACTGAAATACACTATGTGCATTATACAGTACATGTAATACAAGTATTGGTTTCATTCTGATGATTAAGAGTAACTGATATGATCAGGGTGTGGTACCTGAAAGTTTTAATCCTGTGTAAATTGTCCCGTAATTTAGGAGTGTTTTGGATTTTTTTGGGAATTTCTGCGTCAACACTTATTGCGTAATGCGCCGGAAAAACACGTGAACTCAGTGAACATAGTGACGCAACGGTATCGATGATAAAGGGGCGTGTTTTTGGCAGTGATGGTGGGCGGAGCCACGTCGCTGTTTTCCTCCGTGTATAAAGAAGAGACGGTGCGCCATTTTGTTTCAGCTGCTGAAAGCCACCGGCTGAGGAACAGACGCACCGAGCCTCTCCCTTACCAGCGCGTTAAACTAGCACTAAACCCGCTTAAAAACACCGGGCCGAGCCTCCCGTTATCATCCGAAAGGAAAAGGAACCGTGTCGTATGTCCGCTATCCAGAACCTCCAAACTTTTGGTAAGGTTTATCTTAAATCGTCTCGACGACAAAGCAGATTAGCTCACAAGCGTTAGTAGTTATTCTGCTCACTTATTCCTCTCACTAATTTCCCGAAATAATAACGATATTAAACAAACGTGTAAGTGTCATTTATCAGCTTTTACGGTATTTAACAGAACGCCTGTTTTAAGATCTTTTAATAGCCCTCGTTTGTAATCCCGTAATCGCTTTTTTAAAAGCCTTGTTATAAATGTGGCATCGCTGTTGTGAAACTGTTAACTGTTTAATATATTTTATAATCTGTTTCGGGTTGTTTTTGTTTTTCGGCTTGTTTTTTTTTTGTCTTGGCATTGAGGTGAGTTAGCATAGTGGCTAACCGTGTGGGGGAAGGGCGGATGGAAAATGGCGGATACCGTTAACAAAAGCTAACTCGCTGTGTGTGCGGTACAATAACAGATCTCGATGTTTTTATCGAAAACATTGGTTGTAAGGTTAGACTTTGACTTTTCTCAGCCGTGGCCGTTGTTTTTGTTAGCGGTGTGGTCGGATGTCGCCTAAAAAAATACGCCTTAGCTTTTTCTCTTTTTAATAACCTATCCGTTTTTGTCCGTTCCGCCTCCTATGCTGTGATTGGATAAAGCCGGAGATTTATCTTCTCCTAGCCTGTAGGACCACAGCTTGCTCGCTGGCAGCCAATCTCGGCGCGAGGGCGTGGTTTTTGTAATACGGATGGGGATAACACGACCTCAGTTAGGCCTTGACTCCCTTGCATTCCAAGGCGTTTTACTCGCTCGTTTTCGTTTTGTTTGCGGGTATTTTGATTTTTGTATACGGTCTTTATCGATCATGAATAAACGGTAGTCTGTTTTCATTAAACATCCTCCGTCATAAGAAAGCATTTAAACGTCACGCCGCCTTTTTTTAGACCGTGCTGGACAGCGCCGCGTCTCAAATGGATCAGCGTGTTGGCATCAGCGCGCTTTAGTGGTCGCACGCGCCATTACACCCAGTGTGCTCTTAGAAGGGAGCGCGTGCGGATTGGGATCGGACCCAAACGTGTTATGTAACCATCTGCGCAGCTGATCCTGTTCTAGAAGAAGCTGAAAGTGGAGTAGGACTGAAAGTTATCCCTGGTGTCTAATATTTGCTGTTTGTGTTGCAGACCCCTTTGCTGATGCAACTAAGGGTGATGATCGGCTCCCAGCAGGGACTGAGGACTACATCCACATAAGAATTCAGCAGAGGAACGGCAGGAAGACTCTGACCACAGTGCAGGGCATCGCCGCCGACTATGACAAGAAGAAGCTAGTCAAGGCCTTCAAGAAGGTCAGGGCGTGTGTTTAGTCAGTCTCATTGGAGTGAATTAACATTGTTCAGTGTGTGGATTATTGATCATGTTCCTCCTGCTTTGTTACAGAAGTTTGCATGCAATGGGACTGTGATTGAACACCCTGAGTATGGTGAAGTGATCCAGCTGCAGGGAGACCAGCGCAAAAACATCTGCCAGTTCCTCACAGAGGTATACACACGCACGCTTTCATTTCATAACAGTTGAGTTCTCATCACTGTGCTGTGGTCTCACTCTGGTGTTCCCTCCACACAGATCGGACTGGCCAAAGAGGAGCAGATCAAAGTCCACGGTTTCTAGAAGCTTCTTACCCCCCTCCCCCCTCTTTCCCTTTTCCCCTTCCTCTACTAACTCACCCTTCTACCTCCCCTTTACTCCCCCCCCCCCCTAATAAAGGTGTAACAGAGATGACGACTATGGCTCCTGATTGGAGATGCTGCTCCAACATGGCTTCCTCACAGCGCCGACGGCTGACGCCAAGCTGATTTTTCTCCGTCTCTCTTTCCTTTTTAGTTAGTCGTGTGCTTTTCATCTTTGTTTTGTACAAACATGTTTCAATAAAAATCCTCAGATGCGACATAATTGATGCTGTTTATTCTTTTGAGTTGAGACTAAATGTCATGATTATGTATAAAAGTGAACATTGATGGTGTCGTACCTGTAAGTTGGATAAATAGTTTCTGCATTGGCACCTCCACACAGCATCTGTTCCATGGTAGTCTTTAGGGCCTCACATTCAGTGTTGCTTCCACAACAGGAATTGTCGCAAATTAGGTTACATGTGCACCAAAGTCTGGTGTGGTTTTGTGAAATGAGTGCTTTTTACTGAACATAGTACCACAGTAGTCTGCCAGAGTTTAACAGGTCTCTAATATAGTACTTTAGAATGGGTATGTGGCATTGGACCATACTATAGATTATGGTACGTTGCTCTGGATAGGGGTGTCTGTGCCAAATGACTAAATTTAACATGTAAATTACTAGTGTATATTTAATCACGCCATTGGATACATGCTGAACTTTTTGTAGCCACTGGTTTCCAATAAATACCCTGGTATTGTGGAGGAAACTTTCACTGCAACAATTTGCCATTGCAGAGGTTCCTATAGTAGAGCCAATGTGAATACTGTGACTGTGGGAGAGGTATCCCACTGACACCAATGAGTAGTAAAGGGAAAACTAAATGTATCAAAGTATGGACTATGATAGAACCATGTACAGTATGGAGGAAACATAAGCCATAACCTAGCATAGATCCGTTAAGGTATGGAACCTCTGTAATGAGAGTGCTGTCAGTGTGAGGTGTGCCCTTTACTTCGTTTTTTAGTAATAGTCCGGCAGAGGGCGCAGTTTCACTCCTTACTCTACTTTCCTCATAATGTTGATTGTATTTATAACTAACACTGTGCAGTGCGGATTAAATCACTCACTACAGGCAATTTGGGAACACTAGCCAATTAATTTACTGCTATGCCATAGATAAATATTCTCCCTGATAGTGACACTGTGTGTGTGATGTATTATTAGACATAATGAAGAGTTGTTGCTTAACTTCAGTTTTAAACATGTGAACAGCAATAACCATATTTTACTCTCATATCTCTCTCCCTGATGCACAAGCATACCCGGTGAGATTAAACTGTAATATAATCCCTTGTTCATATCCGACTCTCTGTTTACAATGGTGTAGCAACAGGATTAAAGTTAACCTGAATTTCGTCCAAATATTAATTCTGGAGTCTATCTTGGTGTAAATAAAGGTTTGGTTTTAAACTGTTTTATTCAGATTTCTATCACACATCCAGAATGCAGCTGCACATCTCGTTTTTCAACCTTCCTAATTTCCCCCACACCTACCCACTTCTCTGCTCCCTTTATGGGGGCAAAGTGGGCTGGAGACTATCCCGGAAACAGGGTACCAGTCTGGAAGTCTGAATTTTGGAAACGCCAGTGAGCTGGCACTTTCACTTCATGACAGAGTTGAGTTCTCATCACTGTGCTGTGGTCTGTGGTCTCACCCTGGTGTTCTCTCCTCACTGACGCCCAGCTGATTTTTCTCCGTCTCTCTTTCTTTTTTAGTTAGTTCTGTGCTTTTCATTTTTGTTTTGTACAAACATGTTTCAATAAAAATCCTCAGATGCAACTTAATTGCTGCTGTTTATTCTTCTGAGTTGAAACGAAATGTAATGGCTATATAAAAGTGAAAATAGATGAGGTGTTATAACTGAAAGTTGGATAATCAGTTCCTGCACTGGCACCTCCACACAGCACTGCGGCATCTCGGATCCCGTGTGTATGGGCAATTTGGAACACTTTGAACATTTGAGAGGAAACCAGTGAAACTGGAGAGAATCCACCAAGCACAAGACAAGACAGAGATAAAAACTGTGTCAAGCTTACAAGCGATAACCTTAAAACTCCTCACCGTCATTTGATACGGCTTTATGTAACGTGACTCCTTTACTGGCAGTCTATGGGTCACTGCAGTTCACCCTGACACACCCCAGAAAGCCACCATCTTTCGACTCGTCGGGATGTTTCCTACTGATTTGTAGCAAAGATCATGAAACTGGGACCTGGGCTTTAAAGTTACAGCTTTTCACTATGACTATTATGAAGTGAGGTGGCACAGTGGTGTAGTGGTTAGCACTGTGGCCTTGCACCTCCAGATGTATATGTGGAGTTTACATGTTCTCCCCATGCTTGGTGTGTTTCCTCTGGGTACCCTGGTTTCCTCCCACTGTCCACGCCACGACAACGTATACAGGAGAAGCGGTATATAGGATAAATGAAGATGAAGATGTCACGAAGCGTTGACACTGGAGACTCCGTCCATACACGTCAAATATGTTGCTGTTGCTATGGAAACGCTATGGTATTAAAATGAGCGCACTGATGTACAGTAAAGCTGTGGTTTGCAGCTGCAGTGCTGTCAGATGGTTTAAAGCCATTTAAAAGGCATCTGAAACTTACCTGGTCACCATGACAACTGGCTTCGGTCCAAAAGCTTCCATACTACCGCAACAAACTGTAGAAACAGGACAGCTTCTGATTGGTTTGATGGATAGGCCACGCCCACATCTGCCAGTGGAAGAGAGAGATACAGAGAGAGAGAGAGAGAGAGCGCGAGGGGTCAGTGGCGTGAATGCGGCTGTGAGAGGATCAGTCTCTTAACTGTGATTAATAACCCGGTGATTACTGAAGAGCGCGCGGACACCGTGAGAGGTAAACAAACAAACCAAACTTATCCTATTTTATTATTATTCTTGTTCCTTGATCTCGGCTTTGATGTTGCGCGCGCAGTAGACATCGGTGTTCAGTGGCGCGTGATGGGCGTGATGTTTCCGCGCGCATCACCATCCTCATCCTCATCCTCATCACATTATTATGCAATTAATGTCTATAATGACATTAAAAAAAAAACATCCTCTCTTTCCGCCGCATTGAGCCGCATGTCGGAGCACCGCGGGGCAAAATCACGCAGAATCACGCGCTAATCGTGTCATCGGTTTGCTGCAAACTCCGAGCCGGTAAACACACACACACACACACACACACACACACACAATGCTATATGTCAGAAAATGTAATATAGTTTTTTTTTTTTTTTTTAAATAACAGAATAAAACATGGAGCTTAAGGGCGTCACGTGGTATGATTTCAGGGACAGAGAACTGCTGTGCATTCATTTACTTATTATTATTATTATTATTAATAATAATAATGATAACAACAGCAACAACAATAATAACAATAATGCTTGCATAATATTTTTTCATTGCTGAATATGGTTCACAATAATAACTTTATTTATAAAATATACTAATTAACATTTGCATATTCATTTTTTTTAAACAATCTTTGGCAGTTTTATATATAAATAAATTATTCTAATGGTGCCATAAGGTTTGATGTGTAACACATTTTGAGATGCTTTTCTGGTTCACAGTGGGTGTGTGTAGGCTTTCTGTCAGCTCAGACCGATCTGATCATCCTCCTTTGACTCTCATATCAGCACAGCGTTTCTGCTCATAGACCTCATTGTCACTGGACACTTTTTGGAAAAAGAAAAAAAAAAAAAGAAGAAGTATTTTTCACCCCTTTAAATGTAACCTCTGCAGAGTACTGTGTGTGAAAATCCCAAGAGACAAGAAGGTTCTGACCTCCACACATCTCGTCTGTCCCTGGTCACTGAATTTACTTATCTTTTGGTATCAGTGTGTAGTTTTTGTTGCAGCATTGACACTGTGGTATCAGTTACAATCCAAACATGTCATGAAGCATAGGCGTAAATATCTCAGTAGATATTGAACTGACCTTCTTCTTCTCTAGCATTGTTCTGCCTGGTCTGTAGATACTGAAGTTTTCACATAATTTATTCACATAATTCAGGATGTTATAGGTCAGAGTGCAGGATCAGCCACGACACAGCGCCCCCTGGAACAGAGTAGTAGTGCGGCAGCGTTTGCACTTTAACTCCTAACCTTCCCATCAGACACCACTGCTCTTCAGTAAATCGGTTAAAAGAGTGTAAAAATGTTTACATTTTACGGCATTCGGTAGGCGTCCGTATCCAGAGAGACTTAAAGATGGGCTTTGAAGTCTCGATCAATAAATCAATTCTGATACTGGTTCACTAGGATAATGGACTGACGTTGGCATCAGTCTGCAAACTCTGTTGGAGATTCCTGCCTCGGGTCTCTGGGCCTGGAGTTTGCATGTTCTACCTGTGATTAGTGGCTTTCCTCCCACAGTCCACAGACTGCGTTAATCGGCATTCCCAGATTGTCCATTGTGTGTGTGCCTCCTCTGATGCATTGCCACCCTGTCCAGGATGTACCCTGTCTCCTGCCCTTAGTCTCCTGGGCTAGCTGGACTCCATGTCCCCCATGACCATGTACAGGATGGTATAGAAGATGAATGAATGGAAGAACCTGTGTATTTAAGAGAAAGCTAGGCCAGAATCTAGAATCACCTGAGTCATAATCAGACTTGTTATCTGTTGCACCACTGGCTATGCTTGTTTATAATATTTACGGATGTTTGTGCATTATATTTACTAAACCAGTACAAGAAAAGACAGAAATGAACATTTCATGCCCTGGTGCTCAATATTGATTTTAATTAAAACATGCGCTTCGTGAAATAATTACATGAATTGCACTCCATGAACCTGACCCGAAGCATCTCTGACACAGGGCTGACTGTGTTTATTGGATCGAGGATAGATGTAACAGTGGAGCTGAGTTGCATGCTTCTCCTGCATCTCCTCACCCCTGGGTGTTATCTCTGTGTTGTTTCTGTTCAACCTAATCAGTAAATATTGACCTGAAGTAGTGTGTATCAGTTGTACACTGGATTTCCAGTGCATTATGGGTAATTAGCCTAGTGGACTGTCCAAGGAATATATTTGTTCCACAGGAATTTGGACACTGCTAACACACTGCTGCACCCTGACTAGTGCATTATAGAGAGAACCGGGAACAAATTCACACCCAGGCATTTGATATCTTAACTCCGAATGCTCAAACACACTAAGTGGCTTAAAAAATAATAATAATAATAATTGTTGACTTATTAATAGTATACACAACTGGACACACAAACACACACAATAGCATATTAAGCAAACACATCATCGTTAGTTTTAGAGAATACAGATATAGAGATGATGGTATAAAGCTCATTATTCATGAAATACACAATAACAAACACAGCTTGTCTTGAATGTTAGTTCTTAAATGAAAGTTGCAGTTCTCCTGCAGTTTAGTGGATAAAATCAGCCTCTGACTGAAACACCTTTGAAGTGAGGGATAACGGGATAATGACGCTAGAGGCTTTTCCTGAGAGAAGCTCAGAAAACCATTCCGCCTTTGAAATACAGAAATGATGAAAAACAAAAAGACGGACAAAACCGATGCTACAGCACAAGCGACTCCTCTGTGAAATGCAGCATTTGTTAGGAAAAATGTTCCGAATAAAAACTAGGCTTTGGCTCAGTGCCTTTTGGAGCGATCTCTAAAGCTCCTCCATCATCATGCTGATTGAAACACAACATGCACACTTTACTCTGAGCACAGGAAGCCCAGGAGGCTTATTTTACCGGCTTTGTAAATGCAAGTCAAATTAATTTTCACTGTAAATCTGCAACTCAAGGACGTTGTTATATTGAGTAAGTGTGGGTGTTGAATCTGGGCAGCCTTCAGCTGCAGGAAAAAGACATTAGCAGTGTTAATTAATGGTCTCGGCTCCGAGTTATAAAGTTAAAATTGATTTGTATACACACTTATGGATTACACTGCAGGGTTTATGAAAGCCATGCACTCTCACTGAAGAAGCAACGATGCTGTAACCGAAACATACAATTACATTACAGCAGTGCAAACCACACAGTGTTTTGTACCTGGACAGAGATCTATACTGTATTCACTATGCACACATTGTGGAGCAATAAAATATTAGCTCAGATCGGCGTTTATTCTGACCTGTTTTGTTTGTTCTGACTTTCTGTGCTATAATACGGTTATTATTGGAAGACTTAATGACACTGCTGTATCTGTTATAACACATTATATGACGTGTTTAATGCTTATGCGATGGTGGCAAGGAAAAACTCCCTGAGATTGCAGTAGATTGATAACAGGGATTAATATACGGAGTGTTAGGAGGCGGGACGCTCAGTATAACAGATGTGTTTAAGATATAAGGTGTCCATTGTCATTATATAAGCCTCAAATACAAAACTGTTTGTAGGAATTCCAGTCCTGAACTACTGTGAGTGACTGCAGTCACAAGTCGTCAGAGAACAGCTGTCTGCATCAGCCGAGTCCAGGACCTTCTTTATGGTAAAGTGGAACCGTCCACTAAATGTGAAGCAACCGATCACCTCAGCGTCAACAAACCCGAGTGATCAATGAGGGGAAGACAGCATCCAGACATACCAGTTCACCATAATACGTCCATGAGTCCGCCAGAGCTGCACCAGTACCTACCACAAATCCAATTACAAAATGCTTGGCTAAATAAATAGTTTAATGAATAGTTTTCAGCCTAGACTGTGTCTAAATCCCGAACATTAATTAGGAGACTGTTCCATAACCCTGGAGATTTATAAGAAAAAGCTCTGCCCCCTGCTCTAGTTTTCATAATAGGCAGTACTGACCAGCAGCCTGCATCATTTGATTGAAGTAGGTATGGCGGATCATAAAACAGTTCACTCCGGTACTGTGGTGTGTGTGAGAGACCATTTAGTGCTTTATAGGTCAATAGTAGGTTTTTAAAATCAATGTGAAATTTCACTGGGAGCCAACGCAGTGTGGGTAAGACGAAGAGGACGTGCTCACATCTTTTCGTTTTAATGAGGACTCCTCCTGCGGCATTCTGGACAAACTGGAGCTTGTTTATGCACCTAGCTGAAGATCCAGAAAGTACGGCTTACAATAATCCAACCTAGAGGTGACAAAAGGATGAACTCGTTTCTCTGCCTCAAGTTGTGACAATATATTCCTTATATATTTATTTGTTACACCGCAAAAACAGTTACTGCGGACTGACTATCGCAACAGGAAATAATCTACTGTATGCTTATTCCCCAGCCTGTTTTAAGAAGTGTGACGCAGTGTGCTGTTCTGTCTTTAATGAACGAAACTGTGTTTTTCAGGTTGGACAGGTGAGTACACCAGGAGGACAGTGGAACATGTCCATTCCAAGTATGTTTATACAAAACATTTGAGAGTGAGAGAGAATTTTTGTTTGACTCATAACATGGTGTTAATTATCAATTCATTGTGTGTGTGTGTGTGTGTGTGTGTGTGTGTGTGTGTGTGTGTGTGTGTGTGTGTAGTAAGTGAAGCAGAGGTGAAGGTAGCTGAATGGCAAAAGACGTATTACGCAGCAGATTCGGGCATCCAATCAGGAGCCACGACTGTAAACGATGAGGACCAATCAGAGATCAGTGCTAAAACGTTTACCCTGGAAGACTGTAGTGCAGGTATGATCCAGATTAGGTCTCTATGTTAGCAATTAGCAATTAGCTGAAACACTTACCTGCTGCTACTTTCCTCAGAGTTTGATGCGCAGTTGGTTCTGACCCGAGCTCAGCGTGTAAGGGCGGCCATGTTTCCTGAGACGTTAGCGGAGCGTGAGACGCTATCAACAAGTGACTCCCAGTCCAACGTTCAGCGTCTGACTGAACCCTCACACCTCCTGAACAAAGCCATTGTTCATCTGATCAACTACCAGGACGATGCTGAACTCGCTAAACGTGCAATGCCAGAACTCATCAAACTACTGACTGACGATGACCAGGTATGCGCAAATCAAGTACTTGTTAATTAAAAGGAAAAAAAAATTTTGGTTTTGTTGTTAGTAATCAGTTGAAGATGCTTATTAGCATTTCACTTTTTGGCTAAACCTATTAAACCACAAGGCAATTTGGATGAGGGTGAATATCAATAGGAGTCGAGCTCGTAGGAGCTGCTGTGGATGAATATATTTGAACTCACTAAGCAGTGCTAATGGTCCCGGACTTAATATGCTAGGTGGTGGTGAGGAAGGCAGCTCTGATCGTGAGCCGCCTGGTCCGTAATGATGCTTCCCGGCATGTGATGATGCAGACAGCGGTGATGATGTCAGCGGTGCTACGTGTGATGCAGAGCTCAAGCGACATGGAAACGATTCGCTGCATGGCCAGCATCCTGCACTGCCTATCTCACCATCACCAGGGCCTGAATGCCATCTTCACTGCCGGGGGCATTCCTGCACTCATCAACATGCTCAGGTAAGATACTGATGATGTTCTCGTTGCACAGGGACAGACACGGGCACTGAAACCAAACTCATGGTCCTAGTTTCAGATATGGTTTGGGTACAATTCTGTTTGCCGGTAGACACTCCGTCAAACGTACAAGCAAGCTCTTTGTGTTAAGGTTATTTACTTTTAACAGTTTTCTTGAGGAACTACAGATTAGAAAACAAACCACTAAGGTTTTACCCAGTCACTATGACAGCATAATTATTATGCAATAACCTTTAGATTAGATTATGTGGCATAGCTCATCACCTCGGTGTTCGAGTTTAAAGTGTACAGACGTGAGATCTTTCAGGAAAAATGTAGCCCCCTTGTGGCTGTTTCAGATAATAACCATGCTAAAACAGGATTGAGCTAGTCACTCGACTCTCCTTGTCCCATTATACAAGCACAGCAGGGGAATTGAAGTATGTTCGACTTCACCACGACCATGATGCACATGTACATTTCGTACATTCGGTATTGCTTTATGTTCTGTACACGAGATTCAAGCTATACCTCATGGTTAGGTTGTTACCCAAAGGCAGACGCACTGCTGTGTTGTTAGCAGTTTCTTCTGGGAAGGGAACTGTGGCGCATGCTAAGGTTCCTGCGTCCGATTGACTCCAAACCGCATTATCTGGGTGTGAGTCTGACTTTGAGCAGTACAATTTAACCAAGCTAACATATTTACGTTTGTTTTTAGTCAGATGAACCCGGTCGCGTAAACATACTAGGCGAGTCCGGCTGCCTGAATTGGCGTTGCTTCTCAAAACTGAAATTGAAAATGCTTATATCCGCTGATAATAAAAAATGTTTTAAATGGCACCAAGAAACCATTGGGTATTACTCAGCTTTTTCCCCCGCAGTGTGTGTAATCAATCAGCAATAAACAGGTTAAAAATCCGGCCAGCAAAAACCTTTTGTTTAAGCCCTTGGTTAAACTTTCTCACTGGAACCTTTGGCACTGGACCGGACCATAACTGTTCCTCAGTTCTCTTGGTTCCCCTGGTGACGTGCCACTCTACTCTCTTTTCATCTTTCCTTCCGTCTTTCTGTGTCAGCTCTCCCGTGGAGGCGGTGCTATTTTACTCCATCACTACCCTTCACAACCTCCTGCTACACCAGGATGGCTCCAAGATGGCGGTGCGAATGTGTGATGGTCTGCAGAAGATTGTTCCTCTGCTCAAACACACAAACCCAAAGTTCCTTGCTATCACCACCGACTGCCTGCAGATCCTGTCCTATGCCAACCAGGAGAGTAAGGTGTGTGTGTGTGTGTGTGTGTGTGTGTGTGTGTGTGTGTGTGTGTGTGTGTGTGTGTGTGTGTTTGTTTGCTTGCATGGCTTCAGATTTTTTTTTTCTTCCACATGTTTGGAATCTGCCTCGTGATTGCGGATGCCTGAAACTTTAGAAGGAAGCAGCATGTTTCTGTTTCACTCATATCAATGGATTCTACTAGCTTCTATTTTCTGACGGTGTCACGTAGAACACTGGCTCACACCCACTCTGTCTACGGCTGCCTGTTGGATCCGGGACTTGGTGCATCAATGGGATCTTGCCAGATTCATTAGATCAGCCTTGCATAAGCATGTGTTATTCATTGCATTATTCCTTCATGAATTACATCCCACTTTCTGTTTAATTTAATTACCCTGATTCATACCAGCCCATGTGTTATGCCTTCTGTTACATCATGCTGTCTATTCTTCATTGCATTTCATTATTCGTCCACGAGTACTTGCCATCCAGTCATGTCATCCCAAATGGTTTGGTTGCGAGTAATGACATGTAATGAGTCTATACCATCATAACCTCTAATGCAGAGCTAGTCAACGTGTGAGGAGTGGTGTGTCAAGGAGTGGTGTGTTTTTAACTCCTCCTTCTTTAGCAATACGCCTCCTGTTTTGTGGCTGTGGTGTGTTATTGGTCAAGCATCCAGCAGATGTCGCTGTAGAAAGGGGAGTTGGAAAGGAACCTCAACGATCACAGTTGAGTTGAGCTCATGAGTGAGAGTTCAATTTCTTGCTTCTTTTTCATGTCATGGTATCAGAAGTGGTTGTACCTCAGGTCTAAGTGGTTGTAACTGAGGAGTAAAGGGGAGAAGGGAGTGATTAGAAGCAGCCGCAAAATGTTCACTGCCAGATTGGTATAAAACCCAACCAAGATGTCAACAGTGGTGCAAGTAAACACCCTGTTATATGCTAGGTGGAAAGAAGAAGAGGAGTACTCATGCTTTCACACAGGAAAATAGTAGTGAGGAAATTCAATGAACATTTCATGGCCAAATGTAGGACAATAACAATCTGTTTCATCAGACCTTTTGCAGCAAACTAGTTGAGACTTGTGACTTCGGGGCATCTAAAGATGAATAGATATGGGACCATATTGTTATTAGGTTCGCAGACATGCAAGGGCATACAATCTACAGCTAAAGCCCAAGCTAATGCAGGAGGAAGCCATCAGCATGGCTCATCAGTCTGGTCTAATCAAAATGCAAAACCCCTGCGAAAGTGGAAGAACATGAGATAAATGCGGTCACCTGAAAGATCACAAATACTAAACTATTGGCAAAAGGACCTAAAGATAATGATAGTAAGCAGCAACGGAAAAAAATGACAAAGGGCGAGACGACAAGACCTGCACAAGACGTGGAAGAATCTATGATATTGGACAGTAGCCTGTAAAAGGAAAAAGTGGTGTGACATTTTGAAGGGGCGTGCAAAATGAAAACTGTAGGGGCTGCGAAAATGGATCACAGTGATGATGAGGGAACACTATAGGTGATAAAAATGAGAGCACAGACAAATGGCATGTAGAGCTGCCAAGTAAGGGTACCAAATGTCAATTTTATGATTGATAAGTGTGCAGACATCTCTGTGATGTCAGTGGATATGTACAAATACAGTGACACAGACACAGTGCTGAAAAATAGCAACGCAATATCCACATAGCCAAGTGACGAGCATACAAAGACACAGTCTTTGGATACTACCACTGCAAGTAAGCGGCCGAAACGGTCGTTTTGGGTATATGTCATGAAAGCTCTGTTTACTAAGGATTTGTTAAGAGGTCAGATAGGAATGAAAAGGTGAGATTTAATCTTTTAAGTATGTGTTTGGGGACGTTGGACTATTACTTTGTGCGCCTGTTAGAATAGAGGTCACCACACCATGCTGCATTCCGTTCCCAGTAGTGCCACAAGTAGAGGAAGAAATAAAGAGAACCCTGGCGATGTGTCTCAATGAAGCGGGAACTAATGCCATGCATCTATTACTTAGAAAAAAAAAAATCATTTCAACATTTCAGGCCCTGAAATTCTGTAGCATATCAGACACAGATGAAGAGGTCAAAGCGTATGTCGCATGTCAGGTCAACATGATCTGTTACCGGAGACTGGCTTGTCACTTAAACTGTCACAATTTCCCCACAAACTACTCCAGGTTCTCAGAGCTAGGGCTTTTCTCTTAGAGGCCAATGGGCTTTTCCTTATGCAGTGACACAATTATCATTGCTTCTTTACAGCAAAAAGCTGTTACCCTTCATATACATAAAGGTCACCAAGGATGGCCTCCAAAAAGACAGCATGACCATGTAGTGGCCACGAATTGGATATGATACTTGGATATGATAAATGAGTTGTTTGGGGAAACAAGCCCACTCATAGAAAAGGGCGTCTGATGACTACACCCCTGATGAAAGGTCCATGGCTGAGATTTTAGCTAAACAGGATGTTAACCATTACCTGGTGTTTGTTGACTACTATTCTAGTGACATACAGATGGCTCACCTCCCTACCACCAGCAGTGAAAAGTGACTGCACACTTGAGAGTGAGCGTGAGATACAATTAGAGGTAACTATGAACAGTGGCACAACAGTGGTTTGTCTCTGCAGAGTTTAGACAGTTCAATGAGACCAGACCTTTGGTCAAAAGACTTCTAGGCCACTCTATCAATATGGCAGTTGAGAGAAAACGTTCTAAAACAAAAAACGATTCTTCTGCAGCAGGATGCAACTTGCTCTGATGTGCTTTATGCTACTCCCATCAAACTCATTGGTTTGGGTCCGGCTCAACTGATAGACAGGAGGACAAATCAGCCGAGAGTTTCCATCCCATTACAATGGCTTAAACCCAGTGTGACTGACTACTGCAAACTAAACAGGCTTAGACTTTCTTCTGCAACAGACATTAGTTCATAGTTTCAAAGGACTTTTTGTAAGTCACTCTGGATCAGAGCGTCTGCCAAATGCCTAAATGTAAATGTAAGTTTGTCTGTAGTCAGAGCTACAGCCTGGTTAACAAGTCAGCTTCAAACTGGATGGAGAAAGAGTCTGGAGGAAACTGGCAACGATCACAAAGGTGCACATGCACCTGATCCACAGTCCTACATAGTACAAAGCAAACAAGGCGTGCTTATCCACAATACCAGGAGGCACCTCCAGGAGGTTCCTCAGTTCTTGGAGCATGGGTCTACTGTAACTAATGAACTAACTCAGGATCCTGACAACATGGGCCCATCTATCCCCCCCCCCCCCCCCCCATTAGTTGATTACACAAGATGTAATTTGACTAATCCATTTGCCAATGCTAAGACCTGAAGGTTGCGAAAGAGAGAAAGTCCAGTCTTGCTTCTTCTTTGACACCTTTCAAACAATCCTTAATTATACAGAGCTTTAGAATGTGACTGTTGTGTGGCTTTCCCTTTGAAGTATCGGTTTTGTTTAGTGTTGTTTTGAAGTGCATTTGTAGTGTGAATCAGGAATAACTTCAGCACTACTGATCCAGCAGAGCTGCCCACAATGTCCAGCACCCTAGATATAATCTTACACTATATCACTAAGCTATTACGTTCTACTATACTTTCTTACTTTATACTCTTTATTACGCTCATTATTCATTTTTCCCTTCAGAATGACAGTTTGAGTGTTTTTGTTTGTTTATCAAATTTAAAATGTGAACACTTTAAATATTTAACAAGTAAAGGCAATTTATTAGTCCAAAATGTCCTCACTAAGACAATATTCTTCATGCAGATCTTTTGCACCCTGGAGGGTTGAATGCTTGGATGAAAGCAGCATTTTTCAGTGTTTGATCTTCTTTGAAATCCTTGTTAAATCGTTAATTAATTTTGACATTGAAAAATGACTGTAAGAGAGCACGAGTGTGCAATAGAAAGGAAGAATATTTATTTATATATTCATTATTTATTCAGACAAATGTAATAAATTCCAGTGGTTTGAAAACTTTTGCAAGCTGCTCTATGTAGGACATGACTATCATTAATATAATATAATATAATATAATATAATATAATATAATATAATATAATATAATATAATATAATATAATATAATCATTCAATATATGACACAGTAGTTCACTACAACGTTTCCCAAAATTTCCATACATACAAAACCTCATCTTCAGGATTGCCATTTCTTTGTAAACATACTCAAACATCTCATGGAGGCTGTTGTGACTGTTTTGTGTGTATTTGGGGTGCAACTGAAAAAAATGACAACTAAAAATGGTCACTTTTGGTTTTGGGTTGACAAAAAGTTTAAACATCTAGGCCTACAGTGAAGTTCATAATTCTAACTAGCTTTGCCGTTTAGTGACACTACAAGGGACATAATGATTTTCCAGTTGTTAAAGTATTAATATGAAACATTGCACTTGCTGTTCTGTTGGCAAAACTTCTCTCCCAGATGTTACATTTCTGTACTAATCAGACAATGGTCTGGAGGAAACCATGATTCTCAGGTCTGTGTAAGGCTATAACTAATACCTCCTGTGTGTGTCTGTCTGTGTGTGTGTGTGTGTGTGTGTGTGTGTGTGTGTGTGTGTGTGTGTGTGTGTGTGTGTAGCTGATCATTCTGGCGAGTGGAGGTCCTGAGAGTTTAGTCTACATCATGAGAAACTATAACTATGAGAAGCTGCTGTGGACGACCAGCAGAGTGCTGAAGGTGCTGTCTGTATGTCCCAGCAACAAACCTGCTATCGTTAACGCAGGTGTGTTAGCGTTCCTCACTTTCCAGTTTATAGAAGATAAAGTTCTCGCTCTAAATCATTGGTCCTTGGTGTGTTTTTGCAGGAGGCATGCAGGCTCTCGCTCTGCACCTGACCGGTTCCAGTGCTCGTCTTGTGCAGAACTGTCTCTGGACTTTGAGGAACTTGAGTGATGCTGCCACCAAACAGGTAGAACGTGGTATTTATATCACACTCACATCAGACAAGTTATAGTCCATTTCCATTCATACATAACTAAAGCACTCTGATACACAGCTGAGTGTGTAATCAGTTCACAACCATGACACGGCTGGTCTCCCTGAGACTGATGATCTGCGGTCCTGTCTCTCCTCAGGAAGGTCTGGACTCTCTGCTCCACATCCTCGTGACTCAGCTTGGCTCAGACGATGTTAACATTCTGACATGTGCTACAGGAATCCTTTCTAACCTGACGTGTAATAATGCACGCAATAAGTCACTGGTGGTGCAGCGTGGTGGTGTGGAGGCCCTTATCAACGCTCTCCTGCGAACCACAGTCAATCAGGACGAGGCCGAGCTGGCCGTATGTGCCGCGGTGAATCAGGACGTGGCTGAGCCAGCCGTGTGCGCCCTACGGCACCTCACCGGCCGCCACCCGCTCGCTCAAACAGCACAGAACGAAGTGCGAGTTCACTACGGCATCCCGGCTGTCATAAAGCTCCTAGGGCAGCCACACTACTGGCCCGTCGTCAAGGTAAATGTGCAGTAATGCAAAAGGTAATTAGATCGTTTATGCTTCAGTGATGGTGTTTTAGATGAATCCATGGATCATCACTAGTAACGATTCTCTTTAGGAAACTTCCATCTTCCATACAGTATCGGTCCAAACACTTTATCCATACTATGCACAAATTCTTTGTTAAATAAAATCACCAGGTACACCTTCAAGAAACGAATCACTGCACACTGCTAAAAACAAAAACAACAATCACTGCACATTGCACACGTTCACATCTCCACAGCAGTCACCGGGGAGACAGTATCCTTGTACGGAAAGCACTGATAAGACAGCGCAGCCAACAGAAGAATTAATATAACCGGGGTGTGGATCATTTTTGACTCATCCTCGTACTTAAGCAAAATCTTTTATATAGGTCGATACTTTAATGGCATTTTTAGGCAGGTTTATTCCACCAGATTGTGGCAGAACAAGTGGTGCATATTGTACACATAATACAGTACTAATAATAAATTGTAAATGAGTCTTTTTATGTATTGATTCTTGGCTCTTAACTTCAATTTATCTATATTGATTTTATGAGCAAAATGTTATATTAAGTCTAAAACAAAATGAAAAGATAAGTTCTGTTCTCATTCCGTTCTTATTCATTCTCATTCTGTTCTCATCTGGCGTAAAACCTGTGCAACGCTGTTGTGCGGATCAGATGGTCCTCTTGACCGGAGCAACCGAAAGACAAACAACAAATATATGTATACACATATATATAAGAGAATTATAGAGTGCGTTAGATGAAGTGATGCAGAGCATCCCCAGAGGTGAGAGAGTGGTGATTGGTGCAGATTTCAATGGACGTGTTGGGGACGGGGACAGAGGTAAGGAGAATGTGATGGACAGGTTTGGTCTTCAGGACAGGAATGCAGAAGGGCAGATGGTGGTGGACTTTGCAAAGAGGATAGAAATGGCAATAGTGAATACTTTCTTCCAGAAGAGGCACGAACATAGGATGACATATAAGAGCGGAGGCAAAAACACTCAGGTGGACAACATCTTGTGTCAATGTTGTAAGCTGAAAGAAATCAGTGACAAAGTATTGGTTGAACCAGACAACACAGGAGGAGGGTGTGTATGTGTTTAATGCCCCACATCGTGAGGAAGGTGAAGAGGACAAAAGCAGAGCAGAGGACAAAGTGGTGGAAGATGAAAAAGGAAGAATGTTGTGTGGTTTCCAGAGATACGTTGAGAGGCTCTGAGTGGTCAAGGGGTGCTTTTAGTTGACTGGACAACTACAGCTAGTGTGATGAGGGAGACAGATAGGAGGGTACCTGATGTATCATCAGAAAAGGGGAAAGTGGACAAGAAAACTTGGTGGTGGAACGAGGAAGTTCAGGAGGGATAACCAAGAAAGAGGTTAGCTAAAAGGAAGTGGGACACTGAGAGGACTGAAGAGAGTAGACAGGGGTACAGGGAGATGCAACGTAAGGTAGAGGTGTTAAAGCCCAAATGAAGAGCATATAAGGACCTGTTTGCTAGGTTGGACAGGAAGAAGGGAGAGGTGGATCTGTACAGGATGGTGAGTAAAAAGAGACAGAGATGTAAAGGATGTGCAGGTGCCAGGAGGGTGATGGGAAGTGGATGGAGCACTTTGAAGAGTTGATCAATGAGGAAAATGAAAGCGAACGAAGAGTTGAACAGGTGACAGTTGTGGAGCAGGAAGTAAAAAAAAAATATTAGTAAGAGTGAGGTGAGGAGGGCGTTGAAGAAGATGAAGAGTGGAATGGCAGTTGGTCCTGATGACATACCTGTGGAGGTAGAGAAATGTTTAGGAGGTCTGTTTAACAAGATCTTGGAGAGTGAGAGGATCCCAGAGGAATTGAGGAGAAGTGTATTGGTGCACATTTTTAAGAACAAGGGAGACGTGCAGAGCTGTGGCAGCTACAGATGAGTAAAGCTGATGAGTCATATAACGAAGCTGTGGAAGGCAGTAGTGGAAGCTAGGGCAGAGGTGAGCAGCAATATGGTTTCATGCATAGAAAGAGTGCAATAGATGTAGTATTTGCTTTGCGGATGCTGATGGAGAAGTACAGAGAAGGTAATAGGAAGCTGCATTGTGTTTTTGTAGATTTAGAAAAAGTGTATGGCAGGGTGCAGAGAAAGGAGCTGTGGTGGTTTATGAGGACATCTGGAGTGACAGAGAGTAGATGGAGGTCGAGTGGTGCAGGACATGTTTGAGAGCTGTAGAACAGTGGTGAGATGTGCTGTAGGTATGACAGAAGAGATCAGGGTGGAGGTGGGTCTGCTCTTTGGGAGTGACAAGGATGGATAGGATCAAGAATAAGTCCATCAGAGGACCAACATATGTTCGATATTGTGGAGATAAAGTCAGAAAGACCAGATTGAGGTGGTTTGGATGTTCCAATCTCAGCAGAAGGTCTAGTAAACGACCAAAGAGGAGATTTATGAATGTAGAGAGAGGACATGAACTTAGTCGGTGTACGAGAAGAGGATGCAGAGGATAGAATTAGATGGAGGTAGATGATTCGCTGTGGTGACCCCTGAAAGGAAACAGCTGAAAGACAAAGAAGAAGATGTGTACACCCTGTCTGTATTATGATCTATGATGATAAATAGGGTAAAATAATCAACAAAAGTGTCATTTGAGAGAAGTAGAGTAGCCATTTCGTCTTCGTCATGATATCCTTCACTGGGACTTGTGATTAAATTTCTGCTGAATGAAGGCAGAAAAGCGATTGACATTTATAGAAGACTTCAAGCAGAGCACAGTGATGAGAGTAAAACTTTTGAACGGTGGCCAAGCCAAGGTGGCTTGGAGCCCACTCAAATTGTCCCCATGAACATTCGGTGAGGGGAATGCTTGACCCTTTAAAAATATGACGGATAACCTGTCACCATCCATGAAGACATGGATCTGTCTGCGGGAACTGTAACCACCATTATTCACCATCACCACTTGCACATTACAGGAACTCAGCTGAGAGTTATTGCTTCATCTCCCATACAGTCCTGACCTCACTCCAAGCCATTTCCATTTCCACGTGTTTAGGCCGTTAAATGAATTCCTGGTAGGCCAGCATTTCAGACATGATCATGGCTCCACCGCACTGAGAAAACGTTCTACCTTGATGGTATCCAAGCACTAATAAAACCCTGAGATAAGTCCAGGGGATAATAAAAAGAAATACAGGGAGTTTATTTAGTCTCAGAACTGCGTTCTGTTATTCTGCACAATCAAAAGTCCCGTTTTGAATTGTGTGTGTGCGCTTGCCATCTTACAGAAGAACTGAAAATCTGCACATCTCTAACACAAAGAGAGAGAGAGAGAGAGTTTAGCCTAAAGTGCTGTAATAATTTACATTGCATGAAAATAAATAAATGTCCTACATCGCTTTTTCTCTCATTTAATCTAAAAATACGTCAGCCTGCAGGGATAAAACTGTTTACATTCAATTTAGGAACTAATTCATCTTCAGAGCTTTTTATAATCTCTCTGTTTAAGGATATAAGCGTCAGTTCAATCATCCGTGGTACTTATTCACTTCGCCCCTCTCCTTGTTTTGAGGTCAAAAGAAACAGACTATAAGTGCATCTATTTCCAGATTGTAGCTGCTATTGCAGGTCCAACATAAGATTCTGTGTCAAATTAATTTCATGCTCAATCAAACTCTCATTTTCATTGTCATCCTCCTGCTTTTTTAATTTAGTGTTCCTGTTAAAGGTTTAACTCACTCTTTTCCTGTGTGGGTGAACGTGTGTGTGTGTGTGTGTGTGTGTGTGTGTGTGTGTGTGTGTGTGTGGCTGCATGAGTCTTAAACGCATCACTTCCTGCTCAATTGCATCAGTGCAATGAAGTGTAAACCTGCGTGTGCGTGTGCGTGTGTGTCCTGCATAATTGTATACATCCAGAAACACTCATCTTGAGACATGATGGTAAAATAAACATGAATAAAAAAAATGAAAATGCAAATTGATTGAAAATCTAAAGTCATTGAAATTTTTTATTACTCAGTTTGAATGTTTAGTAAGAATTAGGACACATTTTAATCTAATCATATTCCATGTTTTTCACATCGTGTTCCTGTAGGCTATTGTTGGTCTGATCCGTAATTTGGCACTGTGCCCAGCCAATCAGGCGCCTCTAAGGGAAGCAGGTGCAATACCTCGACTGGTTAACCTGCTGCTGAAAGCTCATCAGGATCTACAGAGACTCAGCACGCAGAACACCTACCAGGTAATCAGATAATCATCAAGTAACGAGGATTCGCCACTGAAACTATCGCAATTTCGAAGTTATGATCCCCAGCCTTGCTGCAATTTGAATAATCGTCTAAATGCATAAATGTGATTAGTAGTGAATTTAGCTGTAAATAAACCAAAAAGAGAGTGCATGCATAATGAACTAACAGTTTAACTCTGTCGACTAGACACTAGAGGAAAAGTGAACAGTACACATTCCCAATTAAGATGTTAAGCACAGTGTCCTGGTTTGAATACTAATCTTTCAACAGTAATAATAATAATATTACTCAGCTGTCGTTGTTCTTTCGGCTGATCCTGTCAAGGGGTCTCAACAGTGGACCATCCGATCTGCATACAACGTAGCACAGGTTTTACGGCAGATGCCGACTGGCAGTGCATGCAGTGGCTGGGAATCTACACCATTATCATCAATCGTGTGTTCCCAATAAATCTGAAATCAATATTTTATGAGATATAAAAATGTTACTAAACATGCAGTGCAGTTTTTTTTTTTCCTCTCACAAAAGGACTTTTTACTCTGGTCTGTTATTTTGCGCAATCAAAAGTCCTGCTTAGACTTGAACATCCCTTGTAAAACCACAAAATATTATATATTAAGTTCCAGTTTAATGCAAGAAATTCCCTTTAAACCAATTTGTCTTTACATAACGAGCCCTTCCTCTGTGTCCTACTGTAACTACCTTGTTAGGAAGCCATTGATAAAGATGATGTTAGAGAATTATTTGTGCTTTTAAAATAAATAAAATCTCTCTCTGTGTGTCTCGCTAACTCTCCGTCCTTTTCTTTTTTCCTCTCTTGCTGCCTCTGTGTCCCTCTCTCAGGATGGAGTTAGTATGGAGGAAATAGTAGAAGGCTGCACCGGAGCATTACATATTTTGGCCAGGGATCCAATTAACCGGGGTGAAATCGCCAGCATGCAGACCATCCCTCTGTTTGTACAGGTGTGTGTGAGAGAGAGAGAGAGAGAACAAAGTGTCCACATCATTGTGTTAAAACTTTTGACACACCCTTTGCCGACGTTTGATGCAGTAATATCTTCAGTTAATACATTGCACAAGCCCTTGAAGAATGGAGTCAGTCTCTAGAGTTCCTAGTAGACAGATCATTAAACACTCACTACCAAATGAGCCTTGAAGCTGAAAGCATAGATTGACTATAGATTGACATAGAAAGCATAGATTGATCGGGTCTGTAGGTACTATTGACAGTATTGCAGAGGTACAAACTCCAGTTTCTCCATCATGTGTTGAAGGTTCTTAGGGCATCATTGATATCAGACCCAAACCAAACAACACTTTGACCCAAGAGGTTTATTCTCTTAGGCAGATGTTCTTTGGAGAATATCAATGCAATGGTTCAGAACATGGGGTTCTAGTCAGCATTAATTTTCTGACAGAGGGCAAAGGGTTCCGTTCAGATGTAGAGATGGCTAATAGTTCTCCCTTTCCTCTAATGAATATCTGACTACACACTCCTGCCAAAGAGGTGGACAACTGGAACGCAATCTTAGAATGAACTCAGTTAAGAGCTTTTGTAGCATCAGGACAGACTGCACATTGACATGACTGTTAGATCCTGTCATAATAGGTGGGACTTGGATGTGCTTCTGACTTTGAGAATGTGCCAAAACTTTTCTTAAGGCCCGTAAGGAGACCCCAAGTACCACAGACATCACAGACTCCTAGTTTTGGCAACATGGGCATGAACTGGCATTCCAAATTTCGTAAAAGTTCCAGATCTGGCAAAGACCATTTTTTGCCAAAAATGGCAAATACTACTATCTTTAGTAATGCGATTGCCCTAACACCTTCTTCCGTGATTGGATCTTCTGTTCCACATGGATAGTTGAGCAATGTCTGTGCGTTTGGCCTGCAAAGCGACAACCTAACAAACCATCAATAAGCAGATCCAATTCTGAACTATAGTTGTGTGGGCAGAACATCACAGCACTGGGATTGGCTGGATTTGTTGCAACTTATCTGAAAAGGGTGAAACACCTCCATCTACAAGGATCCCCCAAGGAACTACAGTAGAATGTTAGTCTTTAGACAGTGAGGACCTCTAGCACTCACACAACTAGCATCTGCTTTCTTTTATAATACAATACAATCATCTTGCATATGTGGGTGGTCAGATATTTAATGACATTGTAATTTTTTTAACCAGTTGATTGATTTTGTAGGGTTCCATTAAGGTGAACTTCTAGAGTGGTTGTAGTATCAGCCCCATAGTTCTATTACACTATTTAGTCTGTATTACGTCTGTGCTGAAGCTACTTGTTGTCTTTGTGCATCTTTTTCAGATTCTGTAGAGTTAGTGTCTCCTCTCCTAGTGCTGTGTTGTTCTGATGTTTGATCTGCTAAGGTCCTAATTTGGAATAGTTACATGTCACTCTATGGCACCACACAAGTGAATCTCACCTGGTGGATTATAGAGAGGAAATAAATCATTAGTTGCAGTACAGATTATCAGCAAGGCTTCCTGATTCTGATCTCACTCTATCTCCATTTCTTTTTCTGTCTCACTCTTTCCTGCCTCTCTTTCTCTCACTCTCTCCCTGCCGATCTTTCTGTCTCAATTTATCTCCTTTATGTCTCACTCTCTCCATGTTCATTTTTTGTTTGACTCTGTCTCCCGTTTTCATTCTTCTTGTCTCTTTTTTCTCATTCTCTGTCTCAATTTGTGTCTCGCTCTCTCCATGTCTCTCTTTTCATCTCACTCTCTCTGTGTCTCTTTTTTATCTCACTCTCTCCTTGTCTCCCTTCTTGTCTCATTCTCCCTGACTATCTTTTTGTCTTCCTTTCTCTTGGTCTCTCTGTAGCTGTTGTACTCCTGTGTTGAGAGTGTGCGACGAGTCTCAGCCGGTGTTTTGTGTGAACTCGCTCTGGATAAACATTCGGCCGAACTAATCGACGCTGAAGGAGCTTCTGCTCCATTGATGGAGCTACTGCACTCCACTAATGAAGGGATAGGTGAGTAACACACACACACACACACACACACACACACACACACACACACACACACACACAAGGCCATCTAATTCTGACTTATGATTTTGGAGTATGTGTGTCTTGTTCTCAGCCACCTATGCTGCTGCTGTGCTCTTCAGGATCTCAGAGGACAAAAATTTGGACTACAGGAAGAGAGTATCAGTGGAGCTCACACACTCACTGTTCAAACACGACACACATGCCTGGGACATGGTGAGACACCACACATAAACACACACACAGACACACACAAAAACTCAAACACTATAAAATAATGTGCAGATTTGAAATACAGTGGAACCTTGGATTGCGAATAACTTGGTCTTTGAGCGATTTTGCAAGATGAGCCAAAGTTTTTTTTATACATTTTAACTTGTTGAATGAGCGAGGTCTTGATTTACGAGTAGTATGCATGCCCTTTGTCTGCCAAGCGTCACATGATCACAACTGGGCCAAAGGTTCTTCTCTCTCTTGCGCTGTGGGATTGTGGTTAATCATCTCCCATGCTCAGTCCCAGTGTGCGTGCGTCACTCGTATAGTCAACATCCGTGTGCACGTGTACTGTTTACTATAACACTATGACCACGTGAGCTAATGTGTATAAGTCGTCCTGCATAGTAGTCCCCCTGCTTCTGCTCTCGTCTAATACCAGTCACAATTCTTTTCAAAGGTGAAGTGCAGGTTAGTTTGTTTTATTTCTATATTATATTTTATTTAGATTTTTTCTTAATTATTTTTATATGAATATTTTTGGGTTGTGGAACAAATCATCAAAGTTTTCATTATTTCTTATTGGGCAAATTCACTTTGATATACGAGTGCTTTGATATACAAGCATACTTTAACGAATTATGGAGCAAATTATGCTTCCAACGAAACGAATTAGGCTCGCAATCCAAAATTTGACTGTAGTGGAAATACAGATATTTCTGCATGTGCTTTCTTGGTTTGTTTTTGTTTGTTTGTTTATGCTGTGTGTGTTCCCTACAGGCACACAGTGCAATGACTCTCGATCATGGCTACGTACAAGATGGTAAGCATACACTTACACACACACACACACACACACACACACACACACACACACACACACACACACACACACACAACTTCCCTGTAAGTTTATTCCTCCATCTCTCTGTTGAGGGCGTGTCCTCTCTGTATGTATTTTCTCGGCCTCTCTGTAGAGACGTTTTCTCTTCATATGTTTATTCTCTTTGTAGACCTTCTATAAGTTTATTCTCTCTGTGTCTCTGTTGAGGGCATGTCCTCTTCATATGTTTATTCTCTTTTACTCTCTGTAGAGGCATATCCTCTCTGTATGTTTAATGTCTCTGTACAGGGTATGTCCTCTATGAAAGTTTATTCTCTAGTCACTCTGTGGAGGGCGTGTCCTCTCTGTAGAGGCCATGTCCTGTCTGTATGTTTATTCTCTTTGTGTCTCTGAAGAGGACGTGTCCTCTCTTTATTCTCTCTGCGTCTCTGTAGAGAGCGTGTCCTCTCTGTATGTTTATTCTCTCTGTGTCTCTATACAGGGTGTGTCCTCTATGTAAGTTTATTCTCTAGTCTCTCTGTAGACGGCTTGTCCTCTCTGTATGTTTATTCTCTCCAACTTTCTGTAGAGGGCGTGTCCACTCTGTCAGTTTATTCTCTCTGTCTCTCTGCAGAGGACATGTCCTCTCTGTATCTTTATTCCCTCTGCGTCTTTGTAGCGGGCGTGTCCTCTCTGTAAGTTTATTCTCCCTATTTCTCTGTAGATGGCGTTGTCTATCCTGTAAATTTATTCTCTCTGTCTCTCTGTAAGTTTGTTCTCCCTATTTCTCTGTAGATGGCGTTGTCTATCCTGTAAATTTATTCTCTCTGTCTCTCTGTAGAGGGTGTGTCTTCTCTGTATGTTTACTCGGACCTTCCTGTTGATGCTCTCCCTCTGGATCCTGATGTCCATGAGCCATATGTGCCAGAGATGGCCTTTGACCCCCGACATGTTTACCCAGAGCCCCTTTAAAAGTACAGTGAGAAAACAAAGACGGGCACACACATGCATGCACACACACACACAAAATGTCTCCACATAATCAGCAATATGTTTTTTGGTAATAATGACCCTAATAACTAACAGCTTGTTTTATTATTTAGACTGAATCAGTAAGCAGGAGGGTGATGGACACATGGACATGAAGCCTGAGGACCCTGTGGAGAATAAAATGAAGAAGACATGGTGGATAGATCTGGAGACATATAAATAGAAAAAAAGAAAGAAAAAAAAAACACTTAGAATATACTACCAAAAATATTAGCCAGTGGATAATCAATGGTGGAACTTGAAAACATGGAGGTGGAGCTTAAGGACATGTGATTTTGGCTTCAGGATATGTGATTGGGGCTTAAGGACAAGCTGAGGTCAACATTTAGGTAGTATGGAAGCAGGGCTTGTGGATGTCTGGAGTAAGTGCTCATGGAAAAATGGCTGGGACTTGAGAGCTTAAGATCATGTGAGCAGGGCTTAAAGGGGAAGTAACAGATCCTGGAAAATCTTTGGTAGCATTTGAACCCCCCCCTCACCCAGTCACAAACAGTTTGAAAAAACAAACATCAAAAGAAAAACAATATTATTATTATTAACTGTGAAGCAGGAACAAAACAACCGGTTCATCACTTTTCATGCCTTTGAGCTCATGGAGGTCACTCTACTGATGAACTGTGACTCAGAAGAGCGCTCGCTCGGTTAGACCCACAGTGACTCCTAGAGCTCGGTATCCCACCATAAAATAACAGGACTTTAGAGCTCTCTTGCTGGCTGACTTCCAGGCCTGGCTATTTCTCTGTAGATGGCGTTGTCTATCCTGTAAATTTATTCTCTCTGTCTCTCTGTAGAGGGTGTGTCCTCTCTGTATGAAAACATGGCCGACTGATCACACAGGCGTAAACATCTAATTATTCCAGGGGGCACATATTTAAATGCTCTGGGATAGCCAAACTTTACATGGACCTTAGTTCATCCATTACTGATGTAAGGACATGTGGGGTGGAGGTTAAGGACATTTAGAGGTGGAACTTATTGTCAAGTGAGGGTAGAGCTTAATTATGTGAGGGTGGAGATTGACAACATGGGGTGGAGTTAAGGCCATGTGGGGGTGGAGCTTAAGAATGTGTGGGGTGGAGCATGTCATATGGGTGCTGCTTAATATTGTTTCAAGGTGCAGCTTGATGGCATGTGGGTGGAGCTTGAACACAGAAGACAGAGCCTGAGAAATATGGAGAACTGAACTGAGTTTCCTTTTTTTCTGTTTGTTAATGATACTGTTCCTCTAAGAGAAGAAAAACTACTGCTGGAATCTGCATGTGTTTACGTAATGAACAGATTTTATATGATGGCATCTGTAGTGTCTGTTCTGTCTCTGTGATTATATTTCTGTGTGAGTGTGAGTTCAGCTCTCGGTCAGAAGATTTTGGAAAGACTGACCCGAATCAGTCTGTGCACAGCATTACTTTACTGTGATCACTTCTTCAGGAATTTCACATCACATAAATAAATGTAGCATTGTTAGTCCTCTCTGCTGGAGAAGATCAGTCTTTAAATGGTGTCCATGCGGGGATGGGCATCAACTTATGTTTTCCATCAGGATTTTTTCTGACTGATATTAAAGACCACCAGAATCTAGTAAGGCTTTCCATTAATTCCATTAATCCACTAGTAGAGTCCACTAGAAGCACATTTATTAAACCATTAAAGATCTTCAGCGGGGATTCAGCCCTGGTGTGAAGAGTGAAAAATACATTTACAGTAAAAATAAAAAAAAAGTTCTGTAAAGCTAGCTAGTATGAGACTGCTTGTTTTAAATAAGCTTGAAAAAGCTAATTAGCTAGTGAGCTAAAAAAAAAAAATTTAAAGGCTAATTAACTCGCTAGCTCAAAAGGCACATTAGCTAGCTAGCTTTTAAACAGCTGCTGTAGTTTTTGAAGTAAACAGTTTGTGTGTGTGTGTGTGACAGTACTGTGACTGAATGAGGCTTTGAGTTTAATCCTAGAGTTAAACACCGCTGCAGTGTTCCATGGTGTTTAATGTGTTCCTGTCTGAAAACAGGAAGCTGTAAAGCACACAACAGTCTGATCTGGGAGAGAAAAAAATCTTATTTTATACACATGGTGAAGATTTTATAATAAAGTGTGAATTAAAAAATTCCAACCACGTTTGTTCTGTATTTATTTATTTATTTATTTATTTATTTCATCTGCTTCTGTGTCATTACAAAAAATAACTGCAGTTTTCCCATGTCGAGTTTTTTTTATTTATTATTATATATATCTTTTTTTTTTTTTTTACATATGCAGTACATATGCAAGAAACGATCTGAAGTGATTTGGACATGAAATGACTTTATTTTTTACCTTCAACTTAATTCTTCAGTAATACTGCAGTTAAAATAGTATACGCCAAATAAGACAATATTACCATGTCATCTCTGAGTTTATTTCTTCTCAAAGAAACTAACATACACACTATTAGAGTGTTGATTTACCACGGTATGCATAATGTAAGTGCTGGAAGTGTGTGTGCACTGCCTCACTGTAGATAGTGTTCATACTGGTCCTGCAGATTCTCAACCCGAATTCCTGGAACAGTGTTTGCTGCACGCTTCCTGTAATTCAGGCACATTTTTTGGCAGACCTTCACAGTTGAACATACAGTAGGTAGGAGAACAGAATGTGCTTTACCGTCGCATTCACCGCCGCAAAGGACGACAGCGGGAGATTTAAATCAGTCGCCTTTTAAAGTCATCCCTGAAATGACCGCCAGGTGGCGTAAAGGAACATTTAGCAAAAAGTCTGAAATCTCCACTGCAGATGATGTGCCTCCAGTATATTCACGTTTCATGCGGATTACATCATCTGGACTATGTTTTCCCATTACTTTATGTAAAAGCAGACATTTTGCGTTCTATAAGTATATATTTTTCACGTCTGTGAGACAAGTATACACAATTTCGTTCATTTTTTTCATGCGTACCAGTACAGCATAGCGCACCCTGTTTGCTTTCATTATTTTACAAAATCATAATGTTTTGTTGTCACACCTGTAATGCAGTGAGCGGACACTACTATTCAGCTTTGGCACTTGGCATGAACACTAAAACGTAAGCATTTTTCTAGGTTAACGTTAGAGCAAGTGGACATGTAAAGTTGCATGTTTCAGATGATTATCCATATTTGAGATGAGTCAAAATATTAACATTATTAATTAGACCCTGGTAAACTAAGGTAAATTAAGGACATATTGAAACATAATGCAATAACTAGTTTCGTTTATTTTTAAAATCGCATAAAAAAACCATGTGTTGTGTTTAGAGTAGTTAAAATTTACTTGAAAGTATCTGATAAATTACAAACTGTAATAAAACGATTAAATACAAATATATGATATGTATATGATAAATATAAACATATAAACATTGAAAAAGCTATTTACATGAGTGCACAAGTCTAAAGCAAATGTTAAGTTATTTGAAAAATAACATGCCTACCGGCTCACTATTATTTTCTGTTAAAATTTAAAGGTGCCCGCGCGTGTGCAAAAAGCAAAGTACAATAAAGAATACAAGTGTATAATAGGTTAGCCTAAAAAAATATTGTTTCCAATGCTGAACAGCTTTCACTGAAACTGCGTGCAATGTGCTACTGGAATGTAGAAATTTACATTTTGCATTATTTATTAAAGAAAATTATGATGATCATGACAGCATACTGCATTTCATTCGTATCATAAGAATGCAAAAACACCAGCGTTGCTGACATTGATTTCAGTTAATAAATCGACTATAAATAAAAAAACACAAAGTATAAGATGACACAAAGATTATTTTGTGGATTGTCTAATTACACATGATAAAATCTAAAGGCTCACTGTGTTAACGTTTACTTTCGTTAAATTCGATGTAAATAAGAAATGACTATATTTAATTTATATGCTAAATTTGTATTGTCATTTTAGTACTGTGATTATGCATTCATTTAATTACAATGTTGGCTTAAATGTATATGCTACAGTATCATGTGCAGCTGTCGATGAACTCCAGCTCAGTAATGCTTGAGAGAATGAACTAAGACCCGAGGCCTCAGTCTATGGTTACAGCGCCACTTAGCGATGCAAATGCAAATCCCTAATGCCGCCGCCGCCGGGTGCCGCAACGGTAGCAGTGCAATTCTGGCTGCGTAACATCTGTGCTCTCCATTAACATTCTCCAGGCACGTTATCAAATTATTAAGTTTGATCCCCAGGCAATTAGCCATCAGGTGGTGTGAGATTCGGATTTATGATTATGTCGGAGCGTGTTGTGTTGTTGCATGATGAAGCTCCTCCCAGTTAGATTGACCCTGTTTCTCTGTAAATTCTCAGTCAGAATGTTTCTGTAGAGTCCGAGTTCATTCTGCTGCTCCATTATCAGAAAAGAACAGTGAGAAAATTCCAGAAGCAGCCACACAAGCCCAAGCTGTGACACTACATCCACTGTGCTTCACCCATCAACTCGTATCTTCATCCCTCTCCAGACTTTGACCTTTCCTTCACTTTGGTAGAGCTTCATTTCAATTCTAGAAGGTTGGTGGATCACCTCTGTGTTTCTGTGTTAGTTCCAGTCTGACCTTCTGACCATCACTGCTTTACTATCAGTAAAGGACAGATGAAGTGGAGTGAGACCTGTAAAGTTGTAAAGTTGTATAGTTTAATAAACAAGTCGTTTGTTCTTTCTGCTGTGCTTTGATAAGCTTACTGGCACCAGGAGAGACACAGTCACACAGGCAAACACGTCGCCTGTCATTAAAGGTATCTATTTATGAAAAGCAAAAGACAGGGTATTAATATATTTGGCCAAGCGCCTGGTGAAATGTACATCTGTTACTACAAAGGCTATAAACCATTTTTAAAAAGTTGTACAGATGTTCATCCAGAGACAAACTACAAAGTATTAGACAGAGAGACATGAAGAGAGAGTGAGAAAGAGGGCGTGGGAGGGTTAGCATATTAATATAAGATCCAAGAAGAGACAGGAAGGAAGTATCATGGATTATTTAACACATTAACATCACATCCATGAGGAAGAGAGGAGAATTAACTTATTTTATATCAAAATCCCTTAAAACACAGTGCTGGGAAATGTTCTGCACTGAGTGTTTAAGAGGCTGGTTAAGGTATAAACCTTTCAGAAGGCGAAGTTCTTTAAGACTTTATAATTTGATCATTATGGATAATGTAAAGCTACTGTATACAGCTATACATTCAAGAATAATTAAAATTCATTTGATCAAAATTGTGAATTTGTTCACATGCAGGTGCAGATAAAAGGTTAGGTTTTAGGTCAGTGTGCAAGCATGCAAACATGTTTAGAGGTGATACTACGGGCAATTTAGGAATGCCAATTTAGCCTAATCTGCATGTCTTTGGATGGTGGGAGGAAACTTAAACCCCTGGAGGAAACCTACAAAGCATGGGGAGAACATGCAAACTCCATGCACACAGAGCTGAGGAGGGAATCGAACCCATGGAGGTGCAAGGCCACAGTGCTAGAGCCACTATGCCATCGTGCCAACTAAATTTAGTTTTTGATTTACTAAATATAATAAAGGTAAAAGTGAGCATTACACTAGAGATCACTATGGAATAAAAGATTAAAATTATAAGGGAGATTTGGAACAACACCTAGAAGACCTCAGAGTCTTTGCCTTAGATCAGGAGGAGGTAAACAGCACAGGTTTAGGAGGTAAAAACAGGTATTTGTAAATTAATAATTTGTTTTGTGATGTAACAGAGCAAAACAATTTCACATAACCTTACTGTCGATGTGCGAAGAGCACTCTCTATTTCTCTGCATTTATTGTAAACTCGCCTCTTCAAACAGCTCGACATGCAACTACAAATCCGACCACTAGATGGCGACCTCGTGCAGAAAAGAAGGGCAAACGCACAGCACCTGCTAGAAGAGCCCAGAGTCTTTGCCTTAGATTAAGAGTAGAGAAGAGAAACTCGGATCAATTAACGGATCCAACTCCTTCTGAATCACTCACTAAATGGATCCGGGTCACTTGAGTCAGTAGAGATTCTGACTGCATTTTCCTATGGTCCCTCCACTAGAGGGCGCTCACCGAATCCCTAGTATCCACCCAATCCTTGGACTCATGAACACACTGAGTCCCTCAGATCCGGCTGTTTCACTCCACGCTACGAGTCTGACAGATCCGCTGAATCCCTAAATCAGCCAGGACACGTATAGTATCTTGAGTCTTTTTTGTTTCTGAGCATAAAATGTCAATGACAGAGAATAAAAAATGAATGCCAAATATTTATTTGATATAGAAATAAGTTTAGACAACAACAAATATAACAAATGAATACAATAACTGCAAATATATCAGCGGTATCTGATATTTTTATGGGTTAAAAATGGATAGACTATCTGGTATAGTTAGTTTTAGATAGTTAAAAAATGTCCAGGTGGTAAAGCCGGGATTTGAGTTTGAGTTTTCATGCATATAATACAGTATCGTATACACTGAGCTAAAGCATCATATCATTAGCACCGTTACCATTACCATTCTGGTGAAGTTGTGTTGTGTTGGAAACCGGCCTGATGTGACACAAATGCCAGAGCCGTTTTTTATATCCCAGTTTGTCATAATACACACCTATATCACACCAACATGTAACAAAGATGTTAATACAATCAGATTTTAGAGCATTACGTTCAATCACACACTATTGCAAAAGTGAAACAGCTGCAGTTTATGTCACTGTGATACGAATTTTGTCTGTTTTTGCCATGGTCCCTCCACTAGGGGGCGCTCAACGAATCCTCAGAATCCACTGAATCCTTGGACTCATGAACACAATGCTGAGTCCCTCGGATCCGGCTGTTTCATTCCACGCTGTGAGTCCGGTGGATCCGCCGAGTCCACGGTTCAGATGAATCAGACGAATCAGTGCCCGCTTTTTTGAGTCTCTTTTTTTTTTTTTTGAGTCGTTTTCTAAACGACTAAGTCAGCCACTTGTTCCTACAGTTACTAGCTAACAACTACTTAGAACAACGGAATTGTGTACAGAAACAACCCAGCATTTTTTAGAGTGTGACCAAGTTTGACCCCAATGCCTTCCCATAATCACAGTGCAGTTGCCTGCCTGAGTGTGATAATGGCATGTTTAACGCGGATAATAAGATGACTGAGGAAACATCACCAGGTGTGCTGGATGGCAAGTTTCATTATAAGAAGCTTCTAGATGGACGTTTGGATAAAATCAAAGCTGTGTGCTCCAGCTACATTCAAGGGGAACTATTTTTACAAGAATACATTGAACATAAGACACTGAAAAAGGCTGTGTTAGTGGGACAGTTGGCAGAAGCTACTTTTATTGCATTTGCTGGACATCAGTAAGTAACCATAACTACCTTGGTGTAACAGCACATCTACACTATATTACAATGCAATACAATACAGTATAGTACATAATCAATAACAAGTGTCAACTGCGCTCATTCACTTTGGGGGTGTTAAAAACAGAAGAAACCTAAGCATGAGATAAAGGGCATGGTCCCCACTATACAGTAGGAGCAGACAGGGCTCACAATATGATTGCATCACTGATCTCTTCTGCAAAATCAGCAACCTGTGTATTAGATCCTATACTGACACATTTTCTCAAACAGATATAAATAACCAGAAATAACAGAACCCCTGTTGAAAATAATAAATTCTTCCCTCAGCAGTGGGTATGTTCCAAAATCTTTTAAATTAGCAGTTATTAAACCGATAATTAAGAAATCTGACCTCGACCCCTGTCAGCTGTCCAATTACAGGCCGATATCAAACCTCCTCTTCATCTCTAAGATTCTGGAAAAGATAGTAGCGGAGCAGCTATGCTCATATCTACATAGAAATAGCATACACGAACTGTATCAGTCAGGATTTAGGCCACATCACAGAACTCGTTAAAGTGCTGACCTCCTAGTAAATGACATCCTATTGGCCTCTGATCAGGGTTGCGTCACCATTGATCATAGTATTCTCCTTCACAGATTAGAAAATGTGGTAGGAATTAAGGCAACAGCCCTCTCCTGGCTCAGATCCTATTTGACTGATTGTTATCAGTATGTAGGTTTAAATGGTAATTATTCTGCATGTTCTCTAGTAGATTTTAGTGTTCCACATGGTTCAGTTTTAGGCCCACCGCTTTTTTCCCTTTACATGCTTCCTTTGGGCAACAAAGTCGGTAAGCATGGTATTAGTTTTCATTGTTATGCTGATGACACTCAGTTATATGTCTCATCAAAACCAGATGAGAAAAACCAGCTTAATAATGTTGAGCAATGTGTAAATGGTATAAGAGACTGGATGCTAATTAACTTCCTTCTGCTTAATCCTGATAAGACAGAAGTTCTAATTTATAGGACCGCATGCAGCTAGAAGCAAGATTTTAGATCACACTGTAACTTTAGATGGCCTTTCTGTTCTATCTACTGCAACAGTGAAAGACCTTGGTGTGATTCTAGATTCCAGTGTTTCATTTGAAGCTCATGTAGATAATATCACAAACTTCAGTTAGTTCAGAATGCAGCAGCAAAAGTCCTCACTAGAACCAGAAGATACGAGCACATCACCCCTATCTTATCTACACTCTGTCTTGTGGGAACCAATCTTTATTTGCTCCTATTCTATCGCATTTTCATGCCCCAAATTGGAGACCGGATGCAATAAATATAGCTTTGTGGTTTCTTATCAAAACTTCTCAAGATGGATAAAAAATTCTTTGTCCAGAAGACATTGCAAATGAATTTGGAAGAGAGAAATGCTAATGATGATGATGTAGAGGAAGAGGATAGGATCATATTTCTGAATCATGAGTCTGACAGTGACTTTGAAGAAAAGGTTGAGACTGAACATCAGCTAGTTTCAAAATGAAGATGAGACACAGAACCAGCCCATCAGCTGCCAGCTCCAGAAACAGAAGCCCACCAGCGGCTACCAAGTAAAAAATATGGATGTCAAAAAATGGTGAAATTGAATGATCTTCCAAGAAATGAACCACCCAGCATGGCTGCCAATGTGATAGGGATGCAACCAGAGCCAACAGGGATGGCAGTTTCTCATGTGCAGGACATCAAGTCTTCTTTTGAGCTTTTCGTTCCAGATTTAATTTAGAAGGAAGGCGTATTTTTGGAACAAAGGAAAAGGTGATAGACCAAACCCATTCACATGCCCACTCTGAGGTTCTTATCCATACTGGAGTTGTCAGGTCCAAAGGGGAATCCACAGAATTCCGATAGGATGCAGAAACTGGCAGAGAACATTTCCATGCAACAATGTCCCAGGAAAACTTCCACATAAGTTCCAGGATTATCCAATTTGATAAACAAGACGACAGACCAGCTTGACAGCAGAGAGACAATCTAGCTGCCATCAGGACGATGTGGGACAAGTGGGTGCAACGCCTCCCCCTATTTTACAACCCTGGGCCTATTATTCTAGGTGGAGTCCAGCAACAACAACAACAAAAAAAAAAACTGCTGTGAAATGTGTGGACCCAAGATGGACAGACAAACACTATGTACATGCATCAAGAAGTACATATGCACCATATACACAGTAAAAGGGTTAAACTTCTAATTAAGTTCATATAAATCAAAATAAATACTTGCTTAATTTGTAAAACTGTTGATTTTCCCCCCACTTATACTGATAAATTATCTTTTTTCTATTACATTTTATAATAAAAAAAAAAAAGAAAAAAAAAACGAGTAGCACTGTAATTAATAAATGTGATCTAACAAAGGTAAAGGGCAAATATTAACCATACATCCTGTGTATATTGCTTGTAATCAGGACGAAGTAAACATCTGTTGAGTATTTTAACATAGGATGTATTGATTGCGTTGAATTAAAACTACAAAATGCAGCGGGTCCACCAGACCCAGAACACTGGCTGAATAATAAAAATATGAACACCACACAAGGGTTAATTGAAAATGTACATCAGAAAGTTAATTGAAACACAAAATTTTGGTGGAATTGTCTTTTGACCAAATAATCAAGTGACTTGATATCTTTGATATTTTGTGAAAGACCATGTTCATAATTGTTGCAAACGGTGTACCCGAACCCTTTCACATCTTTACTCGATAGCCTTTTATTGTATATTTATTTGCATTTGCACATTTTATTATTATTTTATATTTGCAAACTTCAGTTTTACTTTAGTGTGAATTTGATTGAACTCTCCTTACACTTCTCTGCTCATTGGCAGTCTGCACGTTGTATTGTATACGGTTGCGTATGTGGACATACGAAGGAAAATGCACTCAAATGTCATTTAATTTCTGTATTCGCTACTTTCTAACACATGCAATCAAACTAAATAATATTTTCGCTTCTCCTGTCTGGATTTTGAGCAAAAGAAAAAAAAAAAAAAAACCAGACTTGTTTGCTACAGCTACAGCTCCGGGACGGCAGGGGGCGCAAACCTAAACCCATGGCTATCTAGCGCAAGTGAACTGCGCATGCGCGCTGCAGTCTGCAGGAGGAGGCCGAGCTGTTTATCTGAAGCTGTGAGTTTAAACTCATTTATTTGCTTTCTACTCTTTCACACCAGCAGCGCGCGCCGCCGTTATTACTGCTGACTCTTGATGATAATTTCAGGAATTAAATTAATATAATGTAGCGGATTGGTGTCGGCTGTTTAATGATGATATTGATCTAGCTTAGCTTACTGTAGCCTCTTGTGCAATATATTATTATTATTATTATTATTATTATTGTTGTTGTTGTTGTTGTTGTTGTTGTTATTAAAGCCACCAGCTCTGAATGTTAGTCACTCAAAGTGGTTTGCTACGGTTTTAGTTTGTACACAATTATATCATTATATTTAGTGTTATTTATAACCTTATGGCTGATAAAGCTGTAAAGGGTGAGACTAAGGATTTTAAATACAGTATGTCGCTCTTTTTAAATAGAGACTAAAGAACAAGTGCAAATTTTAAATAATGAAAATGTAGAAGGAACACACACACACACACACACACACACACACACACACACACACACACACACACACACAAAACACTTTGATTGTGTGAATATTAACACTGAATAAGATGAAGTGATGCATGTTTATGCCAAAACTGCTTTTTTAATATGCATTTTTTATTTTTTAAATACTCAAGACAACAACTTTGACTTTTTTAGGGATGCGAGGAAAAATCTAAAGGCCACATTTTAATTTTAATCACCACTGTATAACTTAAATCCTTTTCCAGTAATCAAATGTAAAATTTGTTCGTGTCTCCTGCGTTGGCTGAACATTCAGCCCCAACATCACACGATAATCATCAAATTAATCGCTAAACTTTATATCACTTCACAACTTAGAGATCAAAGCCATGAATTGTCTTTTTCAGTTTCAGTCAGATTTTTAACATTTTAATTATACACAAGCCGAGACGTTAATGGCGTTAACACCAGGCAAGAATCATGGCGTGTAATGTTAAACGTTATCATGTCTACATGTCACAACTCTGTTTCTGGAGCATCACCTGAGTGCGACACACATCTCATCTGTTTCCTTTAAATTCTGATGAGGTCTTTAACAATTTTTTTTTTCGTAATTACTTACAGGAAATAAAGCATGAATAAAAACACCACATCAGTGTTTCCCATAGGTGTGAAATATTCGTGCGGGGGTAGCCAGCATTACCTACTGCACAAAAGTGTTCTCCTGCACACAAGAGACCTGTAACACAATATTTAGATTTATTTAATGTTTCTATTATTTTCACATTTCAGAGATCCAGCCGACTACCCCCCTCCCCCTCCTCCATCTACCCATATGTGAAGAGTAAAACCAAGTAAAAATATGAATCACTAAACAATCTTTGGTGTACAAAGTTGCCACTGTTTGTCAGAGCAGTTTGTCACTTTTTAGTAAATTTTTGCGTAAGTTTTTATTTCAGAGACTGAAATATTCTCTTTTTTTTTCAGCATAACCTAGGCAATATGATGAACTGAATTTGATTTAATTTTAATCAAATGGAATCTTAATACCAATGTGTCTGAGCAAATAAAATTAAACAATGGGTTGCAAAGAAATAGCACAGCATTATAAGATCTGATGTTTTTTTATGGCCGTTTCAATAGTTTTTTTGATCTAATAAGAATGATTATGATAGTATATGCATTTGGTGAGTTCTACATTTTTCTGACGTCATTGCCATATTCCTTTAGCAATACAATTTGCACAGTTTGGTATCTGAAGGCTCTTCCATCAGCACACACCAACAAGACTTCTGTATAAACATATTTTTCTTAATGGTCATTAAACAATGCTGTGTTGCTTATGCGTATCCGTGCTGCCTGTTTTAAGGGTAAATCCCTTTGGGTTTTTTAAAGAAAAGCCCGTTCAGCCCTGTTGTTTATTTTTTCTGCTGCAGTCACTGTCTTTAACTACACCACCCTTGCTGTAGCAAAATAAACAAGTACGGTACAAGAGCGGTAGTGCGGGATGGGACTGTCTGTTACTAGTTCCTCGATTGCGGATGGCATTTTTCTCCTGGACTGGTTTTTAAAAAGGGTGCGCAAATATAGTTTGATGGCCTGGCAGAGTATACTCTATGTGTTGGGAAACACTAGACATACAAATCAGCAGCTTTTTGAAAGTTTAATTTAAACTAAAGAAACACAAATTATTATTACACAGATAAAAAAATCTCTTGCATGGGAAAAATACCTTTATACAATAGATTATCCAATAGAATGTGTTATAAGATCAGAATTGTAAAGTTAATTTAATGGTGTGTTGCAGGATCAGATGGCTCAGTGTCACCCCCTAGCGTATACACACTGTAAGATCACAGATACATGAACACCTGATCGTCACATCTGACTCTATATGTTTCATTAATGCAGCCTCTAGCATGTATTTACTAGAGAATAACATCATAGCGCATTGCAATCTGGGTAATCTGCCCTGTTTTAGACACGCTTCAAAAAAACGGAATCAAAATAGAACAGTGAGAATCAAGTGCAATGTTCCGTAAAGAGCAAAAACTAACAAGCCCAAATCACATGAACAAAGAGGGAGGTTGAGGCTGTGAACATTTCGGTTCAGGTTTGATTTTTTATCTATTTGAAATGGGAGAAATCGGTTATGCTGCAAACACACAAACCTGTCTGGGAAGATTCTGGAAAGTGGTTGAAGCTTGGTACTGCCGGTCTTAAAGCTGCAGCTCAGACAATTTGCCGCCTTTTTGTTACCATGGAAACCTAAGTTCTAGTGTTTTGCTCCTGGATGTGTGTGATGTGTTTTCAGGCCGGTCACATGAACGGTTTATTACATGGCGAGCTCTCATCTGTCACGAGGGACATATGTGTTGTCAGGGGTGCACATACTTTTGTTTATATATGCTGTATGAGGGATATGCTTATCTGAACCCAGATTAATTGTGTGTGTATGTGTGTATGTGTGTGTGGGTGTGTGTGTTGGTTTATTAAATACGTTACTGCAGCGTGTGTGAACTTCAGTTTTTATTTCTGTGTTTGTTCTTCACCATCTCAGCCTGAATAATCTTTACCAGTTCAATAATTTTAAAGATTCTCCACATGAGGGCGCTGTTATTACCGTTACATCACTAACACTGTATGTGTGTTTGTCCCCACAGATGAGGATCTGAGCATCTAATTATCAGAGTGTGTCTTACACACACGCACACGTTGCAAGATGCCGATCCCTCCCCCACCCCCGCCTCCCACATTCAGCCAGGTGAGAATTTTTCTTTAAAAAAAAAAAGTCAGATAAATTCAAATGACCAATTCAATTAACAATAAAACTTTAATCACTAAATAATAAAGCTAAGAACTGTGGAACACAGTATGACTGTTAGCTTTGTGTTGATTGGTTTTGTTTTCGTGCTACATTTTACACACTTTATAAGCGATGCCTTAAAGTGATTAATTCTCATCATGTGATTCACTTACATTAAAATGACTTCTTGCATAATTTGCTTAGTGTTCTAAATGATTCTTTTAGTGATTCACATTTTATAAATGATTGCTTAAGTGTTATAAACAACTATTTAAATGATCCCCACTCAAATGACTCATGTGATTCACTTTGATTCTTCTTTGCATTTTTATAAATCCCTCACTTAGTGATGTCTTTAGACTTAAGAACGGCAACTTAAAGTGATTGATTTACATTTAAAATGGTTCCTTGCATGATTTACTTAGTGTTCTGTATGATTCACATTTTATAAACAAACGACTCCTTTAGTGGCTCTGCTAGAATTATAAACAACTCATTCAAGTGATTCCCTCGCAAACAACTCCACATGTGACTCACATTTTAAATGACTACAAACATGCAAGTATTTTTGACCTGTGTGTATTCATAAGGCGAACACAACTCCACCTAAATTGTCCCAGGACGAGGCAAAAGGCAGAGGAGCGTTACTCACCGACATCTGTAAAGGGACCAAACTGAAGAAAGTGGGCGTGGTAAATGATCGCAGCGCCCCAGTGATCGAAAGTAAGCGTGTGAGGATGTTTAATTAGTTAGATATTGAAACATGAGCACAGAATAATCAGTCTTATGATGTATTGCAGAGTCCAAAGGGGGTGGAGCCAGCAGTGGAAACGGACAGAATCCTGGTGGTGGAGGTAGTGGTGGAGGCGTGCCTACAGGAGCTCACCAGCCAATGGGAGACTTGTTTCAAGGTGGCGTGCCAAAACTGCGGCCTGTGGGAGGTGCGAGAAAAGCGCATGCAGTTCTTTCAAAATTTTAATAACTTTGTTAAAATGCTGATTATAATGTTAGATTTATTGTGTGTGTGTGTGTGTTAGATGGTGCAGCGGGCAGATCTTCACTCCAACCCCCCTCATCTCGCCCCATTGCGCCCCGTCCTCCTGGGTGCCCAGATGACAGTGAGACCCCATCCCACCAGCCGTCTCCCCCTCCCCCTCCTGCAAGTCGCCGTGGCAATGCTCCGCCCACTCCTCCTCAGAAATGTGCCACTCCTACTTACAACCGTGACAAGCCCCTCCCACCCACACCAGCGCCGCCCCCACCTCCAGTGAAACCACCTCCTTCTCCAGCCAGCAGCCGCTCCTCTTCCTCATCTTCATCCTCTTTAGCTCCACCCCCTCCCCCTCCTCCTTATCGCCAGCAGCTATCCGTGTCTAACGGTTCGTCGAGTCCAGTAAACGAACTTGCCCCTGAACTGCCGCAGAGGCACAACTCGTTAAGCAAGAAACCTCCAACACGGGGTCATGCCCCACCTCCTCCACCTCAAAGCCCCTGCCCCTCCCCAGCTGCCTCCCGTCCTCCTCCTCCAGTACGTGATCCCCCTGGGCGTGGAGCCGGTACGCCTTTTTTTTGTATATTTGTTGTTTTCGGTTGGTTGGTTGGTTTATTAAAGGTTAATTAATATAATAAACTTGCTTCAGCCCCTCCAGTACCTGCACAGGTGCAGCGAAGCAGTCGTGAAGCTCCGCCACCTCCACCTTATCGAACACACTCTGACGCCCCCAGTAGGGGTAAACCACCACCTCCCCCTTCACGTTCTCCTGCTGGAGCCCCGCCCCCTCCACCCCCTACTCGCAATGGGCACGCCCACAACACGCACAGTTCTCGTTCCTTTGCAGGTAAATGTCCTCAAGTAGCTTTGGTCCAAATAGCCTCAGTAAACACAATGCAGTGAATCATTAGGGTAACCAAATTATCTACCTGCGTTACTTTTAGTAATTCTAATAATTCGGGATGGGAATCACCAGGGACCAGCCAATACAATTTTATCACAATACCAAGATGCTGATTTAATAATTTTCTAGCTATGAATTGCAACATTTACAGACTCAAATGCAAATATATATACAGTATATATAAACCAAATTATATTTGTGTCTGTGTGTGTATTAAGTTTATATTAGTGCTGTCAATCAATAAAAAATGTAATCAGATTAATGTGGGTTAAGTTCCTAGATTTAATGAATTAATATTGACAGCCTGTGTTTGTGTTTAAGTAAGTAAAAAAAAAAAAAAAACTACTACTTTTCAGTATTGCTATACGATGAATTGCCACACAAAAGAATCGTTGCCACACTGCCCTCACCTGTGTGTCACACCTGTGAAGCAGGACAATAAGATAATCAGAATAAGTACAGTAATGTATAAATATCTGGGTGGCATGCACACGATAAAGAATCCTTGCTCTAATTCGCAGCATTCCAGAAATTCTAAAAACCATGTTCACTAGCGTAGGGGTGTGTGGCTTCGAAGTGTTATGTTTTATATTTGCAACCTATATTTATGATGAATTACACGTTGCATCAAAATGGATAAATAAAATCATGACATGCATTGGGTATGTTTGCAGTTGCCTGATTTAACATAAGCTCCGCCTCCTGCTGATTTATAGATAGGACTCCTTTTTTCTGTGTGCATTTTATTAAATGATCTTTAATGCAGTGTTAATAAGTGTATTTGACTATGTTTTTTTTTTTTTTTTTTTTTTGTAATTAATTTTTTTCTTAATTATCCTTCAGACGATTTTGAGTCGAAGTACTCTTTCCACCCGCTGGATGATTTTCCACCCCCAGATGAGTACAGACACTTCACTAAGATTTACCCCAGTAAAGCCACCAGAGGTAAGCGCATGTCTAAATTTGACCCTGTGAAGGATTTCCTCAGGCAAGCCCATGACCCAGTAATAAATAGAGTTTATTTCTGCGCTATGTGTTTAAATTTTGTTTCGGTCAGATCTTCAAGAGGTGTTAGGGCATTGAACTTCTTTTAATGAAAAATACTGTGTGTGTGTGTGTGTTTGCGTTGCAGTAATGAGAGGAGCTCCTCCACTTCCTCCTGTGGGCCGGTAAACACTGTGAGCAGTTACTTGAGCACACACACACACACAAGTTACACAAATCCTGCACCTTATTTACGTCTCGCTGAGCTACATTCCCCATCGTCTGACTCCATCTGTCCATTTGGGAAGGACGCTGAGTGGTTTCTTCTCCTTCACTCACAGGGAACAGGTTTTATTTTGATGTAGATATTAAATTCAAAATGCAAGCTAGTTAGTAAGCGCTGTCTTAAATGTAAATGTATCAGTATTGTCCTGGACGTCTCTGGTGACACTTTAAGGACAGAAAACACATTTCAAAGTAAATACATTGTTACATTATTACATGTATGTTTTTAAAGGTAAGAAAAGATACTTTTTGCCCCTCATTTGTTCATGAATGCATGTCTCTATAAATCTACATAGACCATATACTGAAAACTGACTGTATATAAACTGGACATACTTAATTTAATTTTAAATGGTGGAGTTGCATAAAAATTACAGCTGTCATGAATGGGAAATCTGGGAAGTTTATTTCTGTTGTAAAGTTGGACATTTTGCATGGGGCTCTATAGGGATTGACTCATTTTTGGAGCCAAAGGACTTGCACATTTTGACACTCCTGTGCTGATTTAACATTAAACATGTTTAAATCTGCACACTGCCCCTAGTGACTGGCACAAGTATCATCACCTACTAAATCATATAGCTGCTAGTGAGGAATCACTGATTTCTAGCAAATAACAGGTACGACATTCCCAGTTAAAAGGGAGAAAGACAGAGAAAAGAAGAATTAAAATGAATAAACAGACAGAAGTCCACATCCTGGCTGTATAATGCTAAAGTTATAGGGGTTGGTTTGACAAACAGAATATCCCGGATGATTTATAGGCAATAAATCATGGTCAATTAAACTGACACCAGTAAAACTATTACCTCTTAAAGGTCTCTTGCTAAAAGCAGGTGATTATGTGCAGCTCCATCAAAACAGTCAGGAACTCCATGTGGAAATCATGGAAATACATAGTCCTGGTTTAACTGCAAAAAAGCCAAAATAAACATTTGAGAATATGTGCAGCAACATAATATTTTTACTGACCCTGTATTTAAAACAAAGGTTATTAGCTGCCCTGTTATAAATTATTCGTTTTCAGTTGCTGAAAGATTTTTTAAGAAGTAGGACCTACTCTATCACTTGATCAGAATTATACTCGGATCATGTGACTCACCAACAATATCCAGCAGAAACTATAGATGTGATGTATATTAAGTGTGTGTTTATAATTTTTTCATTTGTTTTTTGTTTTACTTCCTTCTATGGTTAAATCTCTGCTAAAACTCTTGTCAGAGTTTGAAATGTCTGGTGAGGTTTAATCTGAACACATGAGGCCTATGAAGAAGAAGACTATGAGCTGTAGTTCCAGCTTTGACTACTTGATGTCACTATTGCAGTATTAATCCCTTGTTCTGCCATCAGTGTTTTAATGGGCTCATTATGGTTACAAGGTCAGGGCTGTGTTTTAAATCGTGTACTTCTATAGTGCGCCAGTGTGTCGACCCGGCATGACGTATTAGTGCGCTGTTAATACAGGAGTACATTGGTTCTGTTCTCATTCCTGTATTGTTCCAATTCTGTTTGGGTTTTATCACAGTTCCTGTATTCTGTTCCTTTGTTGGTCTGTTTTGGTTCTGTTTTAAGTCCTTTAAATTTTTTGGTTCCTGTGTTGGTCTGGTTGTTGTCCTGTTCTCTTGGTGTTTTTGATGATGATTTGAGTTTAAAACGCAGCCCTGCACTTGTGATCAGTCAGGGGAGGGGATGCGATTACTTTTGAGCATTTGTTTGGTAGTGAGCCAGTATTAGTGCAGACATTTTGAGTAATAATTACTTGGATTATAAATGTGTTAACTTTCTGCAGTATTTTGACGCGTGATGACAGAGTGCCAAGAGGAACTGGAGCTTCTGCTTCAGTCTGGTGTTGATCTCTGTGACCTCAGCACCTGAATTTGGAATCATTATTAGGTTATACAGATATTATAATGTAGCCAGTCTGTGATCTGAAGGTGTCATCATAGTGCATTGACCTCAATATAGCACTGAATTAAACACAAACAGAAACTGAATGACTTGGTTATCCCTGATATTTTTGACTGAACATGGCGTGTTTTTCACTCTTTTCCGTCGGGGTGCTGTATAAACAATAAAAGTTTAATTTTTCTATGTGTACGGACCATGTTTTTTATTCATTTATTTTTTTAATGATTGTTTTTTTTTTTTTTTTTCATTTATTCCTATAAGGAAATTGTGTTTGGAAAATAAGTGATGAACTTTTAATTATTATTATTATTTTTATTATTATTATTATTATTATTATTATTATGTTTTGGACTAGCACATTTACATACATGCTGAGAGAACCCACAGTTTCTCAGGACCCAAGTTGATCCATGTATTAAAGGCCTGTAATGTGTTTAGGACTGACTTTTGGACCAGTGCTGGGGTTTTTTTTCTGCATGGTGAAGCTGCTGTGTGCTTTTTACTGTAAATCTATTGTATGACATCACTTTGTGTCTAAAGGAACTGCAAACTAAACATTTTACTCCTCAGTACATTTACACACCTGTTACACTTACCCTCCCATGACCTGCCCTTTTTAGTTCCCTGGGGACATCCCTATGGCTACACACTCAGACCCCTGGGGCCATTAACCTGTCTTTGTCCTTCTGTTCTTTAGCTTTACCGCTCAGCTCTACCTACTCAGCTCCCCAGCCATCACCTGGCCACAACCTCTGAGTTCTCCAGGGACAGTCTTCTGGTCCTTAACTCCTTCCACAATTCTTTTGAGCTTTTCTCTCAGCTTCACCCCCTCACATGTCCAGACTGACAGTTCAGTTGTCTTTATTGTCAGCTCTGTACATTTTAATAATATAATCTAATCTAGCAAGCCGGTTATATACATCCATAACTGTCCAGTTGTACCAGGTCATGCTTCATTGTCAGAGTAAATATTATAAATAAGAGTTTATTTTCGAGACAGATGCCGAACTCATCTGCGAGTTCCTCAGTATGGCTTTCTTTAAGCATGTCTAGTTTATGATGTAATTAAGTGCTTGCTAATAAGATTATCGCGTGTTGAACATTGTGATAAATTGTATAAATTATTATCGGCACCTGATTACTGGATCCGGGGGGGTCATCATCATCATTTACATTGCTAATCATAAACTCGCGAGTAAATTATGTACTATTGTAGAGAAAATGGTAGTGACAGGCATTACTGTACTTTAAAAGGTGTAAAATTGTTTATAAAATGTGAATAAACAGCCTCTGACTCATCATCTGTATGGTACATGTAATTTTACTAAGATATCTTGTATATCTTTCTTATCATGTCTTGTATATCTTTTGGTCTTATTTTATCTTTATCCCTATATTTCTAACAGCATTTATAGTGGGCGACAAAGGTATAAGTAAGACCTTGTGATTTAATTCCCCTGCCATCTGATTTGTACTGTTTTGGAGCCACATTCTCAACTCTGAAAACAAACAGCCAGTGAGCACCACCAAAATCTTACACCTCTCCCACTGTAGGCCTTATATGTGGTGTATAATATGGCATATAGTGTGTGTGTGTGTGTGTGTGTGTGTGTGTTTCAGAATTGGTAGCCTTTCTCCTGGGCAACATGTTGCCAACATGCAGTTTGGCATTATATTGATTCTCACATAGTGGTTGACATGACAAAGAATTATTATATTTTACGTTTAATGTCAAAGATATATTGTAGACATGATAAATATAACAAAAAGTCACTATGTCTTAAGAGTAGTATGATTGGGCTTCATTAAGCACAAAAATAATGTTTAAGAGATTTTAAATGACTGGAACTGGGTTAAGAACCCTTCAACACATTATCAAAACCTGGGAGGATGATGCTGAACACTCAATTTTGTGGTCGGAATGTAGGTGGAAAAACAGCATGAATGGAGATCACTTAAACAGTTAGTAAAAATGCATGGTAAAAATAAAATATTTGACAGAAAGTTGTTTATTATGGAAATTAAGAGCATTTCTACATGCATAATATGATAAGAACTCACTTGCCAAGGAACAAACTAACCATTTGTTTAAGAAACTTATCAGCAACAAACACTTAAATTTTCTAGAGACCATAAAGGTTGAACTTTGGAGCAGTGGAAGAAGATTATGTGTTCTGGTGAGTCCAGACAAAGTATAACCTAGAGTGACGGGTGAGCCAGGGTAAAAAGGAAAGCGCATGAAGTTAGAGGAATCATTTTCACACTGTGCACTGTAACCAAAGTTAAAGGTGGTCAATAAAATCTGATCTTTTCTTTTTTGGCCAGGCAACGTAACATGTCATATAAAGCATTATCCATATTGGTATACTGACCTAATAATACACAATATAGACAAAAGTATTTGGCGAATCAGGCCCCTTATTCCAGTGAAGGGCAATCTTAATGCTTCAGCATACCAAGACATCTTGTAGAATGCTATGCTTCCAACTTTGTAGCAACAGTTTGTGGAAGGCCCTTTTCTATTCCAAAATGATTTGTGTGCCAGTGCGCAAAGCAAGGACTATAAAGACATAGTTTGATGAGTCTGATGTGGAAGAACTTGACTGGCCCACACAAAGCCATGACTTCAACCCCATCAAGCACTTTTGAGATGGAACAGAGATTACAAGCCAGGCTTTCTTGTCCAACATCAGTGTCCGACCTCATAAATGCTTTACAAAGTGAACGGGAATGAATTCCTACAGAAACACTCCAAAATCTTGTGGTCAGCCTTCCAAGAAGAGTGCAAAAGGGGGACCAACTCCATATTCAAGTATATGTATTTGTATACAGTGTCATTGCAGGTTTACCCAAAAACATTTGCCCATATAGTGTAAAATGACAATTACAGTCGAAATGCAAATATTAAGCTCAAATTCTAAAGCGAAAGTAAAGAGAAAAAGAAAGTAATATACTTACAAAAGTACAAATTTTTTTTTATGAAATCAGTTTCCTTATAATAAGTTTAATTTCTTGCAGTTTTAATCCATATATTATAGGATTCATTAGTGGCATAAATACAAAAGGAATAATTGACATAACCATGGCAGTAATGTGGGAAATATTATTTGAATCTAGTCTATTATTTATCATCTCGAAACTTCCATTGACAGAAAAGAACAAGAAAATAAGAAGGTGTGGTGACAATGTCTGTAAGGCTTTTTTTCTGAAGTGTTTAGAATTTCTTAAACACACAGCAAGTATCCTGACATACGAGTACATTATGAAGACCACTTGTGGAAATACAGCAGTGCCGAACAATATAATTCCGAATAAGTTATTAACAAAGGTTTCGATGCAGTTTAGTTTAACAATAGAGTAATTATCGCAGTATATTCTATTTAATTTAAGTCTACACAGCTGAAGGCGTGATGTTAGTATAATGGCTATTCCAACTTCACAACAGGGCAAACACCATGATAACAAAATTAGCTTCCTGACAGTGGACATGTTTACAATAGTTGTATAATGTAATGGTTTACAGATAGAGACATATCTGTCATAGGCCATAGCTGATAACAGTGTGAACTCTGATGCACCATATGTGTACAAACAAAATGCCTGAAATAAACAAGCTCCAAAAGAGATTATTTGCTTTTCAGACAATAAATCAGCGAGAAGTTTGGGATAAAGAGCAGTCGTGCCAAAGAGAGCATTACAAAGCAAAGCGGCAATGAAAATGTACATGGGCTCATGTAAGTGTTTATTTTTGTATATGACAACAATAATAACAGTATTAAAGCAGATAATCATTATGTTAATAGTGAGAGTGATTATAAAATAAAGATATCTGTAATGTTCTAAATCCACATGTCCATCTAGCATTAAATATGTAACATTGGTAATATAATCCATTAATACCTCAATAGTAAGTCATGTATCTGTGATCCTCTTGTAGTCTTTCAGACTGCAGAGAGTAGGCAGAGTCAAACTACTGCTAATGATGAGTCAGTCAACTTAGGGCACATTTATATTCTAATCCACACACAAAGCCCTTAATGATTTGCTTGGAGCAACTAGAGCAGGGGTCGGCAACCCGCGGCTCTGGAGCCACATGTGTATAATTTAAGTTTGGCTGTTTATTTAATAATACAAGGAGGATGCAAATAGACATTAATTATTTTTTTTTCAAAGTAACCTTCAACCCAGCTTCTTTTTTTTGTTGCATGCATGAATAAAATGTAGTTTTCTTTGTAGCAGTTTATTGATTTCATACATGGAATACATAATAGTTTTTTATACATAGTATGAAAGTAAGAAAGATACACAGTGTTATCTTCATTTTGGATGTCATGTAAATGTCAAAAGAATTTTGTGGCCCCCGATGTTTTCTTTTCTGTGGCAAAAGGGTTCAAATGTTTAAGGTTGCCGACCCCTGAACTAGAGCAAAAGATTTACTTCATAACCATCATCTTCGTCCAATTTCCCTGTTGTAATACAGCAGTTTCTCTTACAACTATTATATACCAGCAACAATATAGTAGTTTTTACAAATAATGCATTATTATATGATATATATTTTTGTTATACGTATATTATATTTATGGCATCTCCTCTGTCTAAACATTTGAATATTCTTCTTTCAATTAAACTTTTGTTTATATAGCATCTTAACAATGATTATTGCTGCAAAGCAGCTTTATACAATCAAAACATTACACAATAAATGACCCTGATGAGGACGCCCTGATGACCCTGATGAGGCGAAGGTGGCAAGGAAAACCTTCCTGAGATGGCAATAGAAAGAAACTTTGAGAGGAACCAAACGCAACAGGGAACGCATCATAATTTGGGTGATAACAGACGTGGGGATTGATTTGCGGTCATCCTGTGTGTTAGGAGGGTGGTATACAGTATAACAGGAGAGGTGTTTATATGAAGTCCACTTTTATAATTGGGAGCTCAGGTACAACAATATGGTTGCCAGATTTTCAGTCCTGAACTGCAGTCACAAGTCATAATAAAATATCCGACTAATATCCGAGGAAACATCTTGGCGTAGTATGGATTGAAGCATGGAAAGGGCAGTAATGTCCAAAAAAAAAAAAAAGCTTAAATCCTATGGTAATTTTAGAAAATACTTTAGCAATGAAAAAAGATGATATGGTGTTACTGGAAATGGGGCAGTTTTAGCCAGTTGTCTGGATTAGAACTGGGGTAATAGTGTAACAGGGCAATACTGAGAAATGGGTCCCATGCTGATGGAATGGTGTAAGGTAACATGTTTTTTATTTATTTTATTTTATAATTCAAAGGTAATCTTGAAGGTGCTGTATATTTTAAGACATGCTAAATGAGTGAAATACAAAGTGTCTTTTAAGGGAAATGGGTAGTTTAGTTTACCTTTAGTTAACGGTGGTATTAGAGAAGCATGCATTAGTAGTTAATGCAGTGTGGTTCAACTAGTCAAGTATCTTTTTAGAAATAAACAGCTGGTACAGTACACAGTGAAGTGAAACAAGCTCACCTCACAACTAGCTGAGACTATATTAGACTGCTTTCACACTAGGAACAAAACTGAGTACACTTGACAACATACATTTGAGTAGTGTGCACGTACTGTGTCCATGTTTCAATCTGGTATGAAAGCTAACTGTTCTGAAACACGGAAGTGGGGTGCTTTTTAGAATGCAAAATCATTGCCTGTCTCCACCAGTAACTTTTGTGAGCTCTCAGATGCCCATTATTGACTGAAGAGCCATGATTGATTGATGTAAGAGTGCTAAGTGCGCAAGAGAACATGGCCAATCAGCTCCTTCCAGGCCCTCGGCTGTGGGAGGCTACAGCATCACCTGGGAATCGAACCTGCGATGCTCCAGATGATAGGGCAGGCACTTTATGCGCCACACTGGGGCCCCCAGTTCTATGCATTTTCTAATTTATTTTTATACA